>PVYL01000862.1:0-10105 GCA_002995455.1 Rhizopogon fuscorubens | reverse complement strand
GCAGTGGTATCCTATATAATTGTCCTCATCTAGATCCGCCAGTATATATAACACTGAATTCCCAGCAGTATCTTAAGCAGATGAGCGCAAAAGATCAAATGCAGTATAAGTGGAGCCAAGGAGGAGCCCTAACGAGATTTCGCATCAGCACCATGATTATAGTGAACAAGATGCACCCTTACCGAAAAGAGGAATTTCACCCAGTATACCACCTCGTGTATTACGCTTCGCCAGTAATATGAGCAAGACGTAATGGAGCAGTTATGTCTCACAGTTAACATACCTTGGATGGGTCCCCAGTCGTGTACCCGAGGGTGTACAGAACACGGGATAGTGCCCAGAAAGCACATGAGTATCCAGCAAAAACAGGATGCTTCATTGCAGTCACCAAAGTACTAGCCCAGAATATCGTGTCAATATTAACGAGAGTGAGCAGAGGTTCAGTATAAATGCTCACGTCACAATGATAAGAGGCATATGCTCGATCGTGTTTTGGTGTGCACCTAAAAACCATCATGATTATGCGTGTGATCGGGTGTTCTGTGAGCGAGACGTTACGTTGGGCGCAATTGAAGAGGAGTGCTTCTTTAGATGCAGCGGCCTCCGCCTTCTCAGCATAAACTGTGCGCACAGTGCGAGGCGCCCTATTAGCACACCGATCTGAGCCACTAAGTAGTAGCACAAAACTCACGCTGAGGGTACTTGATCCCAGATTTTGTTCTATGACTGCCCACAACTAGTGCCTGCCACCCCAGCACCCAAGCGGTGCATACAAATCCAGCAGCAACATACCCGTAACTTATCAGAACGGTCAGCGCAACCACCTTGCGGCTGAACATTGATAAACCTACTTGTGGGGGGAAATGGTAGGTGAAGCCATGATGGTCGTTTGCTAGGTGCGAAAGAACTGCCAGGAGTATAACAGCTATAGCGGGTACAACATCCGGTTGCCGAACTCTAAAGATAGGTGCCAAATGGTATGTGAAACTAGGGTGACGTCTTGTGTATTACAGCAAAAGGAGAACGCAGAGGTACTATTAGATATGTGTTACTACACAGCGAGAGAGATAGTACAGATTATTGGTAAAGAGTGAGTCTGAGAATGATTGACAACAGCGATGGACAGACACATCGAGGATATGATTCGCAATACGAAAATCAAAGAGGGTCGCAGGTTAAGGCATTTTCGTGACCGCTTCAGGTGGATGGGAGGGTGAGGGTAGAGAGGATGGTGACGGAGAATGAGTGCAGAAACTCGAGGCATCTACATCTACGTCGTATTCCACAGTTTTTTCAACGTTGATTTCCAGCTGCAGTAAAAAGTCAGGTAAATTACATAAGTAGGGGTGGGAGTCGGACCTTGGTTCCTGCGGGTTCAATCCGCGACTGTAGGAGTGGGAAAAAATAAATTGAGCTATCAGACAAATGACTTATTAGTTGCTGGTGACGCACTGAACCACAATGGTTTTGGCGGAAGCGGTTTGCATAGCCCGGGAACGCTAAAGGGAGCTCTCCTGACATGCCCCTCTGAGTTCTCTCCCGCTGAAGGCGCTTCCGAGCGTTCAATCTGATCACAGTGAATATAAGAGATATTCATATATTGAAACTTACGTGGCTAACAGGGAATTCGCATACACTATAAGTCAACACGGTTATCAGGAGTTAATTCCTTCACGAGGAGGAAGAAGACAGCGCACATTTGCTAATGACAAAGTGCATCCCCATGAAAATGAGGTTACTGGGCATTACAAGCCACTGTATACCCGGTGCGGATGAGGAGATAAAGCCAATAAGAAAGGCGGCTTGACTCACGCAAATCATAGAGACAACAGTCGCGGCACTACAAAAACGAACTCGTAAGTACATCCTTGATTAGCAAATCCAACATTACCTGGTGAGAGAATTATTCTCAAATGTATACAAGATGACGGAGTTTACGACATAGTCCATGCTGATTCAGTTGAGTTCTCATATACATGTGTAAATACATAAAAAACGAAACTCACCTCGAAGAAGCCTTACGAGTTGTTCGCAGCGAGTGGCACAGGAATACTGCAATGAGAACATCGACAAGGGATGATAGCGCAAGGCCCAGCGTGAAAACCCACTATATGGATCGAGAACGTTACAAGGAAGTGAAGGAGAGAAAATGCGACGCTTACTCGGAATTGCTGCTTGAACTCCGAGAACGTTTTGAGATGAATCCTGTGCACCGTTCTTATCGCTGTGTAGTGATACGGAACGTTTACTCACATTTCAGCTGTTGTTACTACGACACAGAAAAATTAGTGCATCGCACCACGACCGGAGATATTAACCTACCAGAGGCGGAACCTGACAGAGAACCCTTAATTTACACATCTATAAGGAAGAACGACAACACTCACATAGACGCAAAAATGCGAAGAACAACTGCAATAAGCCATTCAGCCTCTCATCCGGCGAATTTTATAATGTAAGACTTACAAGAGGGGCAGTGATACGCCAGTCGCTGCGGCTTACTGCAATGGGATATGATAACATCGTTAAGACTAGTAATGGAAACCCTACGTTTGTGTATGCGATGCGCGAAAAAACTACAGAAGTTCACTCAGTCAGCGGCTACGTATCGCCAAGAAAATGAAAAGGAAGAAAGAAAGAAAGACACACCAGTGAACGATGAAGGTTAAGATTGCCTGCAAAATGAACAAGAAAGACCATGTTTGGGGGTGATTTGACTCACTGTTAATGCTATCGTCATCTACGGCGAGAATGTGATGAAAGCCTGAGCAGCCTTGAATGAATGTTTTTACGCACCGCCACGGTCCTGAAGAGGGCAGTCAAATAGAGAGCGTGCATATGATAGGAAGGGCGTACTCTGGTATATCATTTATCTTCGAGGAATCACCGAAGTTGTTTATCAGGTAGATCCATAATGATGCAAAAACAAGTGCGGTATGAGCGGTGTCCAAGACCCTAAAGGTGTGTTCAATACTTGTAGGCAGAACGTAAACGGCGGGTACCAACCATGTCGCAGCAACCTTCCCGCGGAAACAGAGGGCATGGTTAGCAAGGCATATACTCCTTCGATACGACTCACAATGGCCTTCCTCCAGGCTAGATCTGCGGGGTATAACTTGAGGTAAATAAACGATTGTACTGTGACGATCCCCGAAAATCTAGAAAGCGGCGAGGTGAGTTGAGGACAGCGGTTTGAATAAAGGTTATGGAAGCCAACATACGCAGCGGCCACAAAACCGCCCAGCAGGATGGCACCGTATGTTGCAGACACGCTAACCATGTCGCACTGGAATTAAGTACTGGAATGTCAAAGAATGGAAGAATTTGAAGAATTTGCGGGCGGGAGAAACAAAGATGGAGGCAGGCGAACAATACGGGGGTTTAAGAAGGATTAGGTTGGATATAAGGCCCCAGCATTCCAAGGGGAACTACAAACGGCATGTCGCAAGGTGAAGAAGGCTGAAGATTTTGAATCATAACGTAAGCGTAACTGCCCGTGCCCAATGATATAGTCACTGGTATCGTTCCACTGGCAGGTCAGCATCTTATGACTGATTTGACATCGGATCGTCCAACGTAAACTTTAAGGAATAGGTGCCCACATTGAAGTTTGGGAGGCAAGATCAATAAGGTACAGAGTACTTCAAGGAGCAGTTCCTGACAAGCTTGCAGCTTGAAGACCCCTGCCATCATGCGACTGGCAGTGGAACACTTTCGGTTTCCGGGGATGTTAATGGCTTCGCACTAACCTAGATTGTAATTTCAATCTGTTTGATTATGTAAGTTACTTGTCTCACTCATAACGTTATTATGAAGTCCTCCCGTGATGTCGCAATAATTTTGCGCCAAACGTTCGGCTGCTAGAGCAACAGAACGTTGTTGGTTTGGGGCACAGGAAATCGAGACTTTGTGGTTCCTACAAATGACTTGACACAACGGTTTCACTGATATCCACCCTTCCAATCGGGTCCGAGGACGGACACGGAGAACCTCCCCTGCAGGCTTGAAGTATGTTACATCTTACGTACTAATCTCAAAAACCGAGTGACTGTGATCCGGTTTACATCAAGGTGTACACAAAGTGTGACTTTTACATAAGGATGGGCGAATATTAGTATTTGCCTAATAGAGAGGCAGCGCTGATAGTTATCTGCCATGAATGCGCGCCCGGACTATTGCCGGGTTGATTAAAGAAACTCGGTCCTTCGAGAAGACAAACATACAATAACTGGCATGTGTAGTACCGGCTGTGGTGTGGTCGTCATCCATCGACAGATTGAGATACAAAGAGTGTCAACAGAATGGACTGGAGAGGGAACAATCATAGATTTCAGGCTGGTCCACATCCGAAACTTTGGGGCTTACTGTTTTGTAGCACATGTTGTTGGCCTACCATGATCCTGCAGCGAGGAAAGAAAGGAACATACAGTGCAATTGAAATGGGATCTGTCGGGACAAGCTGGTTTGAAAGGACCCGCACGTTTATTCTTGAAGCTGACAGTCGCGCACAACATGAGCACCACAGCATACCTCGCGAGCGCATCATGTACATGATAGTTGATCGTCGGAGCGATTCGTACTGTAACTGTAAACAGTGGAACTCCTGAGATTCACGCCGAGATCGTTTCGCTTACCTCGAATACGAGCTGCAACTGGTAGATAGCGCGGCATGTCATGTCACAACCATGAGGACATACACTCCCCATAATAACGAGATGGCTGGCACAATCATGTCCGTTTGAATACTGGCAAAGTTTGCAGGTGGATCCTACTTAGATATTACTTCAGCTCGGTCCATGTTAAACAACCGTACCCTTCAAGTCAAAGTTTGTATAAAGGGTGCTCGGAGCACTCACCAATAATGGTGACTGTAGCTTAGTGAGCAGAATTCCTAAAGGTGGCTGGAAGGACAATTTACTCAACGGTAACGAAGCAGCTACATGCTCCCTGCTTGATGCGGATAGTTCGTCCCATTATTACGCCCTTGTCTGCACTGTCTCAGTGCCTCCCTTCAAGTTGAATATCAGTGTTAACTAGATGTGTGCCGTTTTATTGACATGCAACCTCAGAGATCTGAGATGTCTTCCCGCCTATAACACGTAAGTACCGTAGGAATCTCTTGATGACTCGATGCCGCTTGATGCCTTGTGTTGAGGAGTGTTGAATGAAGGTCACACACGACTTCTCCATGAATCAAGCACTCGTGTTATTATTATCCAGTTCAAATGAAGAAGTTGCAGTCGTCAGTGGCTGAGAGTTGACTGCGATGCTAATACTTACAGTAATACAGTATAGCTTGAAGCACTGCACTAATGAAGCCGCATAAGGCTCAAGCACCCTTTTTCCAACTTAGTAAGCGCGGTCACTGTCACGTCACGATACTACATACTCTTGACTTCATCCACGTCTCTAACCAAGAGAATACCATTGCCATGGCAGTAGGTTACATTCTATATCATCTCTTTATAGGCTGATCAGCCCCAAGGATCCAACGGTACTAATGGAAGAGGATGTTTTGAGCGACATCGTCCCCAGCAATATTGTTTCGCGTCAGGTTGGCATTGCCCTTATAGCGCGCCCATATTCCGTTACTAAAACATAATTGTTGAAGCAAAGTGAGGGAGCGGATGATGGTGAGAGTGAATACATTGACGAAGGGATGAGTGTTCAGGAGGATGAACTCGTCAGTGATGATGAACAGGAGGTGCGTTCATGAATATAATCTTATTTTCACATTCGGTTTGACCTGCCTTGTGCATAGGGACCTCCCGTCGCCAGCGGATCATCTCCATCAAAACTCGCGAAAATCCAGCAAACTGTGGAGAAACAGCAAAAGAAACAAAAGCGGAAGGCCGATGAGAGCCAGCTTCATGTCAAACGACAGGAAATGGACAAAGTGAAGGTGACTGCGGCGAATAATTATGAAAGGCTGTTTTTCTTATTACGCCGTAGATTACCGATGCTGTAAAACGGTACTCGTATCTTCTTGGCCAGACTGATCTTTTCAAGCATTTCGTCGATATCAAGGTGAGTTACCTTCCTAGTTACATCGTTCAGCTGACTTTCGTGCAGAAAGCGCGTGATCCCCAGTATGCGGCTTTGCTGGACTCACAACCGAAACCAAAGGGGAGAGGTAGAAAGAAGGGAGGGTGCGTCTTCTATTTCTGCCATCATACCAGCAGCCAATCCCTGTTTAGCGACGAAAATGCACGTCATCGCAAATCTGAGAAGGAAGAAGACGAAGAGATGCTGAAAGATGGAGCGCTCGCTGCCGATGGAGATGACCAACCCTACGTTTTTGAAGAGTCGCCGAGCTGTACGCAGGTCCTTCATTGAACGCGAGACTAGTCACTAATCGATCATTTAGACATTAATGGTACTATGAGAGCATACCAACTTCAAGGGCTTAACTGGATGATTTCATTGCATCACAACGGCTTGAATGGTATCCTCGCGGACGAGATGGTATGCAGTTTCTGAGCTCAATACTCCGCCACGGTTCTCACCTGAATCCTCCAGGGTCTTGGTAAAACCTTGCAAACTATCTCTTTCCTTTCATACTTGAGACACTACCTTGACATTCACGGTCCGCATCTCATTGTTGTGCCAAAATCTACTCTTCAGAACTGGGCTCGCGAATTTGAGCAGTGGACGCCAGATGTAAATGTTGTCGTTCTGACCGGCACCAAGGAGGAACGCGCGGAGATCATCGCCAATCGACTCATTCCTCAGGATTTCGATGTCTGTGTGACCTCGTATGAAATCTGTCTCATAGAGAAGTCGGCATTGAAGAAATTCTCTTTCGAATATATCATCATCGACGAAGCTCATCGTATCAAAAATGTCGACTCCCTTCTCGCTCAGATCGTCCGCGCGTTCATGTCCCGTGGACGTCTACTTATCACGGGGACGCCGCTGCAGAATAATCTCAAGGAACTTTTTGCACTTCTTAACTTCATCTGCCCCGAAATATTCTCAGACTATGCAGACCTGGACTCTTTTCTACACAAGGACGATGATAGTGCCGAGGGGGAGGAGGACAAGAGTAAGAAGGTTGTGGAAGCCCTTCATAAAATTCTGCGTCCTTTCTTGCTGCGGCGTGTTAAGTCTGACGTGGAGAAGAACCTTCTGCCTAGTGCGTTTAGTCATTTCGGATACTGACATGTGCGCTGATGTTTCCTCCGCAGAGAAGGAAATTAACATCTATGTTGGCCTAACGGAGATGCAACGGAAGTGGTATCGCTCGGTCCTCGAGAAGGACATAGATGCCGTCAATGGTACGCTACTCATCAATGCCCCGTTCACTCTTCTCACCTTCCCGAAGGATTGACTGGAAAGAAGGAGGGTAAAACACGTCTCATGAACATGGTCATGCAACTGCGTAAAGTGACATGTCACCCTTACTTGTTCGACGGCGCTGTACGCTTGTCTTTATCCATGATAGATATTCGAGACTGAATTTATACACCCAGGAACCTGGTCCTCCGTATACTACTGATGAGCATCTCATTCAAAATTCAGGGAAGATGGTGATACTCGACAAACTTCTCAAGTCCATGAAGGAGAAAGGCTCTCGTGTCCTGATCTTCAGCCAGATGAGCAGAGTGTTGGATATTCTCGAAGACTATTGCTTATTTCGAGGCTTTAGTGAGTAACATTCAAATTCTCCGTATGCTGAGTTGACGTCTTGCTTGATGGGCAGAGTACTGTCGTATCGATGGTAGTACAGCACATGACGACCGAATAGTTGCGATTGACGAATACAACAAACCTGGCAGCGACAAGTTTATCTTCCTGTTGACGACACGTGCTGGTGGTCTTGGTATCAATTTGACCACAGCTGACATCGTCATTTTATATGATAGTGATTGGTGGGTTATCTACCTTGATATCGCTTCAAGGAGTTTATCCATTTGCAGGAATCCTCAGGCCGATCTGCAGGCTATGGATCGGGCGCACCGCATTGGCCAAACGAAACAAGTCTATGTCTTCCGCTTCATCACCGAGGATAGTGTTGAGGAGCGCATGCTTGAGCGTGCTGCACAGAAGCTCCGTCTCGACCAGCTAGTCATTCAACAAGGTCGCCAGCAGCAGGCAAAAGGTGGCGTTCTCGTCAGGCTTGGTCCATAAAGTCTTACTGACTGAGTGCAGCTGCAAGCAAGGATGAACTCCTCGAGATGATCACACATGGCGCTGAGAAACTCATTAACTCAGGCGATACGTACGTTTTCTGATATTCTACGCGCCTGTCCAACTGACTGTTGATCAGACTCTTCATCAATGACGACATCGATGCTATTGTTCAACGCGGTGAGGAACGTACAGCAGAGCTCAACAGCAAGTATGAAGGTCTCAATCTTGAGGATCTCAATAATTTCAAGTCTGATGCCACTGTGCAACAATGGGAAGGCGAGGACTTCCGGCCAGGGGTATGCCGTTTCGCTTCTGACGCGGTCTCAAACCTGATTAGCAAAACTCTCTTCAGCGGAAAGGCCTCAATTTTAATATGCTATCTCTCTCAAAGCGTGAACGAAAGGCCAATTACTCCGTGGACAACTATTACAAGGAGACGCTCCGGGTTGGTCCGTCGAAGACGGAGAAGGCCCCCAAGCTCCCTCGCGCGCCCAAACAAATTCAGATGTATGTATGATTCCTGTTCGCGTGCCTGTATGGCAGTTCACGTCTCGCGTCAGACAAGATTTCCAGTTTTTCGATCCTGCCCTGGCTCAGCTTCAGGAACGAGAGCTCGCCGTGCACAAGGTACGCTCTCTATTACCACATTCTACCCAGATATTCATTCTACAATCAGAGACTAAATGGGATTACGGCAACTCTTCGTGAACCCCAAGGACCCGATGACACGCCCGAGAAATTAGAAGCCGAGCGTGCTGCCGCACAAGAATTCATAGACACTGCTGAACCGCTGACCGAAGAGGAACTGGCACTGAAGGAGAAGTACACTGAGGCTGGCTTTCACGATTGGAGCAGACGAGACTTCCAGCAGTTTATCCGCGCACTGGAGAATTACGGATGGTGTGTATTTTCATTTCATGAGGTTCTGTGCTAACACGACGCGTAGGACTGATGACTATGCACTGTTGGCATCGGAGATACTGGATAAGCATTGGACCGATGTCAAGAAGTACTACCTGTACTTTAAGAAACACTGGAAGGAACTTGCTGGTATGTATGCTGGCATATCTATCCGCTTAACAGCTGATATATCTGCACGAAGAACATCCAAGAATCGCTGCACGTATCGCCGAAGGAGAAGCCAAGCGGAACAAGCGGTCAAACCTTGAATTCCTACTTGCAAAGAAGATTGCCTCTGTGCGCTACCCCATGCAAGAGCTTGAGCTCAATTATCCGACGACCAAGGGTAAAGTCTACAGCGAAGAGGCTGACCGGTACCTTCTTTGCCGGTTGAACCACTACGGTATGCGTGTGGATGATGTCTACGAACGTATTAAGAAGGATATCATGGAATTCCCTGTATTCCGCTTTGATTGGTTTTTCAAGAGCCGGACGGTACAGGAGCTACAACGAAGGTGTAATACATTGTTATGCATGATTGAGAAGGAGGCAGAGGCGAGGCAAGCTGAGGAGGTAAAGCCGAAGGGAGGATCGCGCGGCAAGGTATGTTCACTGCATCCCCGCATTTCCCGTCCTGACATCGGTTATTAGAAGCGTGGCATAGACGATGTGCACAAAGATGAACTACCGAAGGAGTCCAGGTCACCTTCACCTGCTCCTGCGCCAGCACCCAAGAAGTCGCACAAGAAGAAAAAGACCTAGAATCTTGTTGTGTTCGTAGTTGCACGTCGTGTGACAAATTCGACATTTCTGCCGTCAGATTCATTCCAGACCCGTAGTGTCGGAAATATCAAAAAAGAAAAGAAAAGAAAAGATCCATTTAGTGCAAGCCATAGAAAGGTAGATGAACAGACAAAAAATCTGAACTATTATTATATAAGGCACCTTCAAGTTGAGATTCACATCTATATATTCCAGGAGACCCTGAAGTGTTTTCAATAGTCTACTAATCTGTACTGCGCTGACGTTGGACTGCGACGTAATGCTGACGCTTCTCTAGATCTGAAGAAAA
>PVYL01000802.1:0-24924 GCA_002995455.1 Rhizopogon fuscorubens | reverse complement strand
GGAAACACTACTGGTGAACGCGGCACTGCCACTGACGCGTCTTAGGCTTACAGACCTCACCAGCGAGGCAAGTCTGGAGTCACAGCACCACTGCTTTCTTGTTACCACCTTTCTATCGTAGTGATCCTTGCAATGGATGGCCGAGCCGCCACGCCCCCACCAGTGCACCATGTACTCAGGCCACACCACATTGATCTCATAGCAATGCTATTGCTGATTTTCAAGGAATTCGAACTTCAGAAGACCTTGCCAAAAGAGTTTTTGCTCTACATGTACCGGGTTCTCTTGATGGATACGTCTGATGTGAGATTGGGTGATCCGCTGTCCACGTTCGTGATCATTAATTGCCTCAGGTGATCGAGCATAGATCTCACCAGAATATGATGGCGGCGGTCAAAATTGCGCCTGGTGCGGATACGCCTGTTGTCCAGGGACTGATCGGTGCGCTAGAGAATGTGGTAGGTTCATTAGCAGCATTGCTTTTAGTGCACGCTCATCGAACATGTGGCCATAGCCTAACCAGCTACGAGCGTTCGATCAGTTAACCAACTTCTTCCTTAGTACGTTTCTGTGCCGAGTTATCTTTCAGCCATTCATGCATCTCAGGTACTCCTTCGATATTTGTCGAGAAAAGTGATGACCAGGTGAGCTGGAATCATCCATTGGTGGTGGGTGACTGATAGCTGGTCTTTAGCCGGCTATTCTGGTAGGCATTTGCTACATCCTAAAATCTTGAAGTTAGATAAAGTGTTGGTCTCAGCGTCGAACGTCCCTTTTCGGCTACTTTGTTCGCAGATGCTTCGTCAGTTTCGTCAAGCTGTCATTCTATGGCGTTATGCAACTTCAAAAAGACTATCATGCCTGGGTCGCTGGTTCCACCAGAGCGGGTTATGGACATGTAGAAAAGGACCCTCTTACTGCTGATATATGGTTATTCAGAGCTGCCTGTGACTTGAGGAGTTGGGCGCGACCTGAGCCATTTGAAGCGTAAGCAATTCTTTCCTGTAGTAGACTCGACTACTCAAGCCTTCGGATCTTAGTTGGGAAAAAGGTCTTGCAACAGGAGATGATATCATAGGCCCAGAAAACTTGCGTAGATTTTTTGAGCAGCACTTCCACGATCACAATGATTCGTGCGTTGTTTTCTCACACTGCTGCGCCGTACCTCAATGTATATGTTGTAGGGGTGTTCGACAGCACGCGTTACTACATTTGGTACGCATGCACTATGTTAGAAAAGAATATCCTGCTGCGAGCAAGGTACCCTCCGTGCCATGTCTTATTTTTCACAGTTCTCACAGTATCCACAATCAGTTGCTTCGTGAAGCCATTGCGGTGGCCAGAACAAGCGGAGATCGCATAACGCTCCAACATTGCATCAGGTAACTTATCTGTTCCCCGAACTTATGAAATGTTGATTCCGGTGTAGTATGCTTCATCGCCTGCCATCCCTGAATGAAGCTCCAGTACTGAATGAGATACAACCCGACCTTCATCCGTTGGAAGTATTGTTTGATGTGGCAAAGCTGCTTGATCCTCAATATGTATATGACGACCCCTGAGACTGCACATATTTTGCTAATGCCTTACTTGTAGGGACAGCCACTGACGTTGTGTTTTGAGAAACTAATCGAGGCTATCGCTCTAAACAATCACTGGGGAGACGTCAAGCAAGTTATGCCTCGTGATGCAGAAATATGTGCTCACAATGCAATGCAAGCTGTAGTGTGGCAGACGTTAGGTGAGGCCCTCTAAAGAGCCAGTTTGGTCCCAAACTGACTTTCATAGGATGCTATGATCTTGCCGCTGTGGAGGAATCGTTCGTGTTGTATACTGTCAGGACCGGCAGAGACGACGCAAACCGTTTGAACGTGCTTATCAATCGCTCTTATAGGGTATGCCTTCGCGTGCGAACTATATTGAATCGATGCTCATTTCCGCTCAAAGCGCGCCAGAAACGGGTTGTACTCGGAGGCTTTGGCAATGCTACTACATGCAGACACATGGCGGGGCATTTCATTGGACGCATACCACCAGTGGGCGGAAGCTGTTTGGCACATACTAGCGTTGAGGACAAGTCGTCGGTTCGTAGTGGTTTCCTTGCAGCACATGCGTGATGGTGACATGTAACAGTGGTCAACGGCGTTTCTTTCGCGATTTTCTCTTACCTCGGAGGCCTTCGTCATCAACCTTCGTCTCGAAGGAATACTTTTTTGATGATGACTCGACGTCGCTTCCTGCCATAAGCATGGACTTGCATGAAATGATGCATGCTCGAGTAAGTCGGTCTTTGTGATCGTCTGGCTTTGGTTGATCAGGTAGTAGCGGCGTGGCCAAGCAGTGGCTGCGCTCCAACCGTTGCTGCAAGCTCTTTGGCAAGCAGAATTCCAGGGCAGGTTTCCTTTGTATAGAATAGGCATCATCCTCCTTGCCGACGTTGGCTTAGAGTTTGGAATGTCAAATCATAGTCAGCAATTGATTTTAGGGATCATGCCACAGGTGAGTTTGGGTCTATCACACTGTCAGTGCGCGGCGGATATTGAGGAGATGTTGACAACAGATTTTGTCTGGACAAGAAATCGAGCACCGTGCATTTGCAAACTATACGCTGGCCAGGTGCATGATTGCCTCTAGTGATGAATCAAGTAAGACAATGTTAAAAGCGTCATGTCTGACACTGACATCTTTGCAGAGGCGGGCCTTCGAGACGCACTGCCATCTTTGCTTATGGCAGAAGCTGACTATATGTCCTTGTCTATGCTAGAAGCTACTTCCGAAGTCCAGGGGCTACTCGTTGTTGTGTATCACAATCTCGGCATGAATGCCGAAGAAGAGAGTGCCTTCGAACGGTATGCGCAGTCGAAGAAGCTGGCTCAAGTTTTCGAAGAAAACCCTGCTGATCCAGAGGCTACGAGGGTATGGAATACGGTGACAGCAATTGGGAAATCCTTAGCTTCTAGATAGATCCTGTTTCGATAACCATTGTCAATGTCATTGGATTGACGCGTCTCTATCACGTGCAAAGTGTGGATAATTGTCACGCTTTGTGTCACGCTGCCGTCACCTATCGGGGAGCGCGTCTTGAGTGGTGTTCACTGTTAACGTTGATCACTTCTCTCGAACCGCTGGACATGGATGGGCCTCCACCTCAGGAGGAAGACTTTTCCTCCCTTTCAATATCAGAGAGGCTTAATCACAAGAACTGGAAAGCCCGTGTAAGCGGCTATGAATCGTTGATCAAGACTTTCCAAACCACGGCATCCGACTCCGACCCCGCATTTAAGCCCTACGTCAGCAATACCGACCTCCTGAAGAAGATTGTCACAGATCCCAATGCCGTAGCACAAGAAAAAGGTGTAGAGTGTATCGTGACACTGATCAAGTTCGCTGGAGAGACTGCCGCCAAGACCAGAGATACTGTTGTGCCTGCCTTGGTTGATAAATGTCTTGGATCTACAAGGGCTGGTACAAAGAACCAAGCAATAGAGCTTATCCTTCAATACGTTGAAGTCGAAAATTCCGCAGCGGGTGTTGTGGTACGTGCGGCGTTCGAGTTGTGCTGTTACTCATCCTGACAGTCATCTTGTTCACTCAGGCAGACATCATACCCGGTCTTTCTGCAAAGCAACCAAAGGCTGTTACTGCAAGTGTATTTGCTCTCAAAGAAGTAATTCGGTAAGTCATCTGCCGCCACCTCCATGTTGACACCTCCGACGCCCTAAACCTGCGTTTTTCGAGCGTACTCACTTTCCCTTCTGGGCAGAGCTTTTGGAACTCAAGTCACCCCTCCGGCCCCTGTTTTGAAGACCCTTCCCAAGGTATTCGCGCATGCCGACAAGAATGTCCGTTTGGAAGGCACCAATCTTGCGCATACCTTGTATCAGTATATCGGCCCAGCGATAGATCCTTGGTTGTCGGAGCTCAAACCGGTGCAGGTTAAAGAACTACAGGAAGCATTTGAGGGGATGGAAAAAGCAGGACAAGGAAAAGGAACCTTGAAGGCTGAAAGATTTACTCGACAGCATCAGCGTGAAACAGAACTGGCAGGCGACGCAGCTGATGAGGGAGAAGCCGAAGTTAATGGGCAATCAGAAGGTCAAAATATCATCAATTATCTTGAGATGATGCTGATAACTTCCCATTTCAGAGCTTGATCTTCCGGATCCTCGTACTCTGGCCGAGCCAGTTGACATTGTCCCGAAGCTTCCCTCAGGCATGCAAACTAACCTCACGTCCTCCAAGTGGAAAGAGAGGAAGGAGGTATTGGACGAGCTGCTTACACTTGTAAATGCCACTCCTCGTATCCAAGACGCACCTGAGCTAGCGGAACTGGCGAAGTCACTTGCCACATGCATCGCCAAAGATGCAAACATTAACTGTGTTGTAGTCGCTGCTCATGTTATGGAAGGCCTGGCGAAAGGGATAATGTCCCCATTCGGTAGGCTTAGGGAGATGATCATTCCTTTGATGCTAGAGCGCTTGAAAGAACGAAAGGCGAATGTTACGGACGCAATTGGAGCTGCATTGGATGCTGTTTTCTCGACGGTAAGTGGTTGTGGAAGGAATCTTTCTTCGTAGTTGATCATGTTCTGCAGACAAATCTGCCTGATATGATACCCGATCTGATACCAGCATTAGGAAACAAGAACCCACAGATAAAGGAAGGAACCCTCAAGTTTCTTGCTCGCTCGTTATCGACTTCAATGACACCAGTGCAAACTAGCCAGATTAAGACGCTGACCGATCCCCTCGCTGTTTTGCTTGAGGATGGTTTTGAGGGCGCACGCAATGAGGCTGCCGCCTGCCTGGGTTTGCTCATGAAAATGGTCGGCGAGCGACCGCTGAATGCTCTAATGGATGGGCTCGCCGATGTTCGCAAGGCAAAGGTGAAAGAAGCATACGAGAAAGCTACGGTCAAATGCAAAGCTGGAGCTGGAGGGCCGTCAAAGGCTCCTGCGAAGGAACCCCCGAAGAAAAAGGCACCGATATCGAAGATAGCAGAAGGGCCCGCAAAAATTGAGGTAGCAGATTTATTAAAGGTGGACGAAGAGACTCCAAAGAAGCCGCTCGGAAAGCCACCTGCCAGGCTGATGGTTCGTAATGTCCGCGTTTTTTTTAGACTCTGACACGACCACCACAACAGAAAAAAGCTCCTGCTCCTGAAGCAGCAGAGGGAAGTTCATCAGCTGGAGGGCCTCCAGCCAAGGCCGCTCCTGCTATGAAGAAGCCCGTTCCTACAGCCGCTACAAAATCCTCGAAACCTACAGCTCCTATAGCCCCTGGTGCTCTTGATACTTTCAAATATAAGCATACTCCTGAGGATGCTGAGGGCCTTGCGGCCGATTTAATACCAACGACTGTCATGGAGGGCTTAGCTGATGCCAACTGGAAGGCTAGACTCGCCGCATGTGAAGAAATGCAGACTTGGATAGAAGGTGTTGTTGAAGATGTCGATGCTGAGGTCGTTATCCGCGCAATTGCAAAGAAGGGATGGTCTGAAAAGAATTTCCAGGTTCGTCCGTCTGGCTCTGAATGATTTTCCATCCTGCAATATTTCATCAGGTATCAGCCAAGTTGTATGGTATTCTGACCATCCTTGCCGAGCGTTGTCCATCATTCGGAAGGTCATGTGTCGCTCTATCAACAAGTCATCTGTCTGAGAAGTTGGGCGACATGAAGCTTAAGAAGCCGGCTGGCGATGCGCTAACGGCCTTTGCAGAGAAGACATCTCTACAGTTTGTCCTCAACCAAGGCACGTTCATGCTCCCTTTTAGACACCTGTCTTGTGATAACATCCTAGTATAGCATATGATCCTCTCGGAAAGCAGAAGGCTCCCAAAGTCCTCGCTGACGCACTTGGATGGATCGATACTGCTATCGTCGAATTCGGCATTGCTGGCGTATCCCTCCGTCCTCTCATTGAATTCTTAAAGGCTGCGTTGAAGAACTCCAATGCGGCTGTGAGGACAAGTGCCACAAAGACCCTCGTCTCTGTCAAGTTGTTTGCCGGATCTAGTAAAGCACTATTAACTTTGCAATCCATTTCTCTAACATGATCGACAGGTATCAAGGACTTCCTGGAGGATCTGAATGCTCAACTTTTAGTCACTATTCAAGGTGAATTCGACAAGGTTGAGGGTACACCAGCACCGGAGCCAAGTCGTACTTCTGTCGATGTTGCAGCCGTGGCACCTACAGCGAGTGGAGGAACCGCTAAAGGGGGTTTTGACCCCATGGACGACCTCTTCCCCAGAGTGGAAATCGATGGGCTGCTCAAAGGCACGACTATTCTTGCTGATAGCAAGAGTGACGCCTGGAAAAGTAGGAAGGAAGCTCTGGAGGCGCTCCAGGCACTTCTGGACCAAGGAGCAAACAAACGCCTGAAACCATCTATAGGTTAGCTTCTACTGATCGAGATCACTAGCATTTGTATTTACGCGTTGTCTAGGCGAGATTGCACAAGTCCTCAAGGCCCGAGTGCTGGACACTAACAAAGCTGTACAAAATCTTGCACTCGACATAGTTGCTCGTATCGCGACCGGCATGGGCAAGCCTTTTGAGAAGCAAAACAGGCTGTTTGTAGTACCGGTGGCGACCGTTCTTTCTGACCAAAAGGCTCCCATTCGTGCTGCGGCAATCCAGACTTTGACCGCGATGGCAAGTGCAAGTGAGGGCCTGGAATCTATGGTCCATTTCTTGGGAACTGCTTTGGAAGCGACCAATCCGACACAGCGGGCCTCACTCCTGGGATGGATAGCCGGCTTTCTTAAAGATCATCCCCCTAATTCTCCCTTGGACCTGAGTAGTTGGGCCGCCACCGTGGTCTCATGCCTCGATGATCGGAGTGCTGATACGAGGAAAGGCGCGCAAGCCCTGCTACCTCATCTCATCGCCTCTGTTGGTTTTGATAAAGTCATGCAACACACCAATTCATTGAAGCCTGCGTCGAGAAAAACTGCAGTTCCCATCATCCAAGCTGCTCGAGATAGTGCAGCCGCACTACCTACTGCTCCACCTTCTGCACCACCACAAATTGTCGCTTCGAAAGCATCCCCGGTTCCCGCAGATTTGCCGCCGAGTCCTTCTTCGCCCTCTTCTCCATCTGCCCACGCAAAACTCACGGGTGTCCGGCGGAAGTTGCCGCAAGGGACGAATTCCCGGCCTGACTCTCGAGCAGATTCGGTGGATGAGCCTCTTACTTCACGCCTCCCAGGAAAGTCAGCAGCCGGTGGCCTCAAGCGTGCCGCAGCATCAAGCACTGCAAAGAGTTCTGCGGCAGCTCCTCCGGCGGTAGTTTCTGCTCTTCCATTCTCCAGTATGAACTTGGAAGCTAAGCGTGCTAGATTGACCAAGGATGTTCAGCGATGGATTAACGAGGGAGGAACCACCAGAAAAGATTTAGCAGATCTTCTGCAGCATCAAATGGAACCACACGCTTCCAAGGACCTTGTTACTCAATTATTCAGTCACGATCACAATGCTGTCAATGATCATGTATCGGGACTGACTACCATGCATGATTTCTTCTCTGCCGCGGAGTCTGGAGACGACAAATTTGGAGTTCCTCCAGATGATCTCAGAGCTGTTGCTTTAGCTTGCAGCGATCTTGCGTTGAAATATGTTTCTATCAAAGCGCACGAGCCTCAGTCCAACTTAATTTCCAAGTCCTTAGATGTGGCCGAGGCTGTTCTTGCGTTTTTACGTAGTATAGACGCTCAAATTGACGACTCAGAGGCTTTATGCTTCCTCCCGACGTTAATCCACAAGGTGTGATATTGTCGAATCACGCGTTATTCTGCTCTGACACACCTCTTTCCCAGCTCGGTGATCCTCGCGAACCGGTGCGCGCCCGAGTGCAGCATATAATTCAAATTATGCCAAAGGTGTTTGCATTCAGTCGAGTCTTCGACCTGCTGCTGGAGCATGGCTTGAAGTCTAAGGTCGCGAAAACCCGACAGGGCGCTCTAGATGAAATCAGCAACCTTTTGAAGCGTAATGGTATGTCAGCATGCAATCAGCCTAGCAAGGCCTTCCCTGTCCTGGGTTCCATGATCGCAGACAAAGATTCCTCTGTGCGGAAGTCCGCACTGTCAGCCCTGAGGTGAAATATCTTCCTTTTTTCGCTTGAAACTTCTGATAGATGAGATCTAGTGAGGTCTATTCCTTGATCGGAGAGAAAGTCTGGTCACTTGTTGGACCATTGCCACCGAAAGATAAGACACAACTGGAAGAGCGTCTACGCCGTGTCGCTGGGCCAAGTAGCCCAGGCAAGTCAGAACCACAGAGTCCTGTGCAGTCTGCACACACTGCACAGGTCTCCCGCTTGGCAGCCGCTGGTGCACGCCCAGATTCACCTTCTCGGTTAATCACGCCGCGACCAGGAAGTCCAGCTATTTCGGGCATTTCTCGAGTTGTTAGACCTGGTTCCCCTGCCACCACCGTGCGATCTGCCTCGCCAGTCCCATCCCAAATGGGGAGACCCTCTTCTCCAATGCGCCCAAAGCTCCCAGGCTCATCTGGCATTACGATTCCATCAGCTACGGCAGGCTCTTCGGGTCTTCCTGCACCATCCTCTCCTTTGAGCCTGCGTCCGAAAAGCTTCTTACCATCGCGCCTCGGACCCCCTAAGCCTCGTCCAAACTTTTCCGGATTGCCTTCCAACGTGCCTCCGCGTCAAGAGGAGCCTTCCGAACTGCCATACGTGAGCAATGCTAATGGCGGCTCAGACACGACTACACCATCTATTCCATCCACGGACTCTGGGGACACACTGGTAGATACCACGCCCACTTACGACGATACGCCAGCATTCGGCGCTCCCGACGATATCACTATCACAATTTCTAGCATATTGAGCAGTGATCCATCTCGCAGCGTAGATGCTCTCAAGAAAATCCAAAAGATTCTGGTCACAAAGCCAGAAGATGGTCCTACATCTGTAGAGTATCGTGAATTGGCAGAACACACTGAAGGCCTTATAGAAACCATCACACTGCAAATGGCACATGTCTTTGAACGTCCCGAAGAGCTAGTGTCTGACGAAAACTTCAGATTGGCGAAACACCTCATTCAGACCCTCAATACGTTCTGTGACCACATATTCCTGGCCGAGTCGCTGACCGTTGATATCCTCACCCCACTATTAGAGGAGCTTACCCTGAGATTATTGGAGACAGACGAGAGTCATGTCGCCAAGGTTAAGGATCTGTCGCGGTTTATCAATATGATCATCTTGAGGTTGTTTGCCACAGGACGGAAGATGTCGATATTTCGGTGCGTCTCGTTAGTATCCTTGATGTCACTTCTGACCCACCACGACTACATAGTGCCTTGTTTGCCCTTCTCTTGCAGATCGTGAAACCATTCCCGAGCAAGGGGACTCTTCCTGATTCCAAAGAGGCTCGTGTCGCCGAACTTGTCTTAAAATGTGTTTGGAAGTTAGCCCGGAATATTCCTCAGGACCTGAAGGAACAGAAACTTGATCCTGTCGAACTTTTACCTGCGGTTGAAGTTTTCCTGCAGTCGGTACCGCCAAATGAATGGAGAGCGAGAGCCACGAACAAGGTTCCTTGTGGAGATATGCCATTGAGGACTATCAAGGTCATCATTCAGCATGTAGTTGGTACGTGGAGTGTCACGGGCATATGTTGTAAGGTTAACTAATAACCAACTCTTAGCACAATACGGCGACGATGTTTACGACTTCCTATCAGCATCCTTTGACGACCCGTCCGCAACCATTGTGTACCCATACGTCTATCGCATTCTCAACTCGTCCTCTCGAGCAGCAACAGCAGGAGACATACTAATGCGAACGAATCACAACAGTCCTCCAGAGCCCAGCGGACACCTATACTCAACAGGTTCTAGTCGACCCATATCGCCTGCAGGGTCATCTGCCAATCACCCGCATTCATCCCCCAGTCATCGAACAAGCCCCAGTGTATCTTCGCAGAATGGGTTCTCACCTCCCGTGGAAGAGCCAGATCCGGAAGCGCAGTTGATCACTATTATAAACCACATCTCTAGCGAGACTACAGGTGCAATGCACAAGGAAGGTATTACTGAACTGCACCAATTCTTGAAGAACTACCCGCACAAGCGACCCCGCGTCGAGAAGCTGTTGGAAACAACTGGTCCAGCATTTCGCAAGTACATCAACCGTGCACTTGCAAGTAGGGCAGCTGAGGATTTAGAGCGGACTGTGGCGGTTGCAAGTACCTTGTCGAGTATGATCTCTTTGTATCTGGTTTTACTTTCACTCATACGAAATTAACCAGAGCTGGAAGCAAATGATCAGGAGTCTCCATTAACCCAAGGGGATATGCATACGTCCGATCCACCGGGAGAGGACCGGTTGCATCAGTTGCACGGAATATTCCATTACAATCGAGCGAGCATAACAAGCAATGGGTCTTCGCAGAGTGGTGCAAAACCACGGGTGTCGGAGGGATGATTTATAACTAGTACCGTACAGTATAATGATATCAGAGAAATCGATGGATGGATATTTTGACATGTTGTGGCGAACCCCAAAACTTTACGGTTCTCGTGACCGATTCCCCTATAGCGCGGCATTACGCCTCTCTCTCTTATACCACCATATGACCCGTCATACATTGTGACCCTAACTTAATGTCCGTAATGTCTCCAGCAATCACATATGAAGCCGCCCTCGTATTCTGGCGCATGGTCACCCAGATATTCTTCAGGGAGATACGACCCCGGGGAACTTTTAACATTCCTCATGATGGTCCTGTCATTTTCGTCGGCGCCCCACACCACAATCAAGTGAATGGTCGTTCTGTGTCTCTACTTTTTCTCTTCTTACTGTTTATTTAGTTCCTTGATCCCCTTCTTCTCTCCTTGGAGGTGTACCGCGAGACACAGCGCCGAGTACAGTTTTTGACTGCTGCTAAGAGCATGAAGCGTAAAGCAGTTGGGTTTTTTGCCAGCCTCATGGACAGTAGTACGTTTGTGCCGTCATCCTTCCCGTCCGCTTGGCTCACCTTTCCACAAGTCCCTGTAGCTCGAGCTGCAGACGAGGCAAAACCGGGGACGGGCTTGGTGTACCTCTCTCCTGACGACCCATGTTTAGTCCTCGGAGACGGTACCAGGTTCAAATCTGAGTTTGGCCCCAAAATGCAACTCATGCTTCCAAGATCGGTTAATTCGGCCGTTGCTGAGATCGTTGAAGTCATTTCAGATACTGAATTGCGCGTCAAGAAAGAATTCAGTGGAGAAAGTGGGAAAGGTACCACGCGTATTCGGGAGAAAATTGCAGAAGATCCGGAGGGGAAGAAGGGTTTAGAATTCAAGGTTCTGCCATTTATCGACCAGCAAGAAATGTATCGTGGTGTATATCAGAGACTGAAGGAAGGAGGGTGCATTGGTATATTTCCGGAAGGCATGTCCATGTCCCATTTTGAATGTAGCATACGATGACCTCGTTTGTCTCCTAGGTGGAAGTCACGATAGAACAGATCTACTCCCTCTGAAAGCTGGTGTTTCCATAATGGCACTAGGTGCAATGGCCAATGATCCGACTGTACAAGTTAAAATCGTCCCAGTTGGTTTATCCTATTTCCATGCCCATCGCTTCCGGTCTCGTGCTGTCGTGGAATTTGGAACTGCTCTTGATGTCCCTACTGAACTCGTTGACATGTTCAAAGAAGGCGGCATTAAAAAGCGTGAGGCTGTAGCGAAGTTTCTGGACCTTATATATGATGGATTAAAAACCGTGACTATTCGTGCTCCAGACTATGACACACTCATGGTGCGTCCTCTCTTTAAATTCGGTCCGAAGATGAAAATTGAATGCCAGACAGGTCATTCAAGCTGTCCGCCGCTTATATAAGACTCCTGGGCAACATCTCACCTTGGGACAAGTAGTGGAGCTGAACAGGCGTTTCTTAGAAGGATATACGACCTTCAAAGATGAGCCCCGAGTACAGAAGCTTCGGGCAGACGTTTTGAAATACAATCGTTTAATCCGTGATCTTGGAATTCGGGATCATCAAGTACGTCCAGTGATATTCAATCGGCGCATGCACTCACTTTTTCACAAGGTTCCGCGAGCCCAGAAAGCGAGCTGGAAAACATTGGGCTTATTGCTCTATCGCCTCCTAATCTTGTTGATCTGGACGTCACTTTCTTTGCCAGGAGTTATTCTTAACGGACCTATGTTTGTCTTAGCATCGATTATTTCGCGTCAAAAAGCTAAAGGTACTTTTTCGTTCGTTGTTCCGATTTATTACTCATCCTGCCCGAATCTGTAGAGGCTCTGGCTGCATCAGCCGTCAAAGTAGCTGGTCGCGATGTGCTTGCGACGTGGAAGATTCTCATCTCTCTTGGTGTCGCTCCAGTCCTTTATATATTTTACGCCATCATTGCCACAACAGTTGCCGTCAAAGCCAACGCATCCCTGGCCACGACGATATGGACTCCCTTCCTCGTGATTTTGGCTCTGCCATTCATGAATTACGCCACCCTGAAGTTCGGCGAGGCTGGTATGGACGTACTAAAGTAAAGTTTTACGAGATCTACCGCTAAGGCATACACTGACAAGATCGATTTATTTAGATCTCTGCGGCCATTGGTAGTAGCTTTGATCCCTGGTCAACAGCGGTCCCTTGACAAGGCGAAAGCCATGAGAAATAGACTATCTAACGAAGTTGTCGAGGTCATAAATGAGTTTGGTCCAAAACTTTACGACGATTTTGACCAGGTAAGTCCACGGCACTGACCTATACCTGGTTTTTGACCACCAGACCAGTTCCGTATTTTAGTCCCTGCGAGCGCACCTCCTTCAACTGGTAATCCAGGAGTTTGGCGGCGGAAGAGTAGCGTGGGTCAAGTTGACGCCCAGGGTAATCTGCTCATTCATCCCATGGTAGGTATTTACACCTCTTTTGACTGTGCCTTGGTGACTTCATTGCGCAGACATGGATCGATGAGCGCCTATTCGGATGGAGCCGCAGTTCCAAGTCAGGCACAAGTGCGTGGGGAGGAAGCACGCCGAGTCACGACAGCAGGCCGGTGACACCTGACCTCTCAGATGACGAAGACCATGGAGATTATGATCATGTCGTGAACTATATATCCACGTATGAGGATGCTTATCGGCACAAACCTCAAAGTCGACAAGGATCTTATGCAGACCTCCAGAGACTACGTATGACTCCTGCTACTCAACAGACCACCTCTTCGAGCTCAAGCAGCCTCCGGTTCAATGAGAGTCTGCATATGCGACAGGGTTCACGGCAACGGAAGCAGAGCTTATCTGACCTTGTTCCCGTTGAACGGATCGGGGCTGTGGATCGACGGGAGCCGTTTGACGATGCCACCACGAGCTTAAATAATGTGGGCAACGAACCTAGTACATAGTTTCTGACAAATACTGTATTGCATGTGATGAGTATGAGGTATTACATTGCCAAGCTTGTGGGGAATAGCCGTTTCAATAGACACCAAAGATAGCAAACATATCAAGACAAAGGGCGCCGTGGGGCTCGAGGTCAGGATGGAAGTCCCTTGATCTCAATATACGC
Organism: Rhizopogon fuscorubens; assembly: GCA_002995455.1. Lineage (NCBI taxonomy): Eukaryota > Fungi > Basidiomycota > Agaricomycetes > Boletales > Rhizopogonaceae > Rhizopogon > Rhizopogon fuscorubens. The sequence goes on along the minus strand of PVYL01000802.1, from coordinate 11,374 downwards.
ATTTTGCCGCAGCATTACTTTAGAGAACTCCATGCCACACCCTGTGCACCTATCTCAGCATGATATTAAGCGCATTGGTCAGGCTTTCAACGGAAACACATACTTTAGATTCTCTGACTCGTTGAAAAACTGAACAGGCGACGTTGAGGAAACACTCGGCAACCGGCGCCGACAACAATGCGACCCACCTGTATATGTGTGCACCCTCCCTCGCGAGCCTTGTATGAGCCAAGAGCCTCGCCGCCCAGATCCATGCATCTGATTTCTCTCTAGAAGCTGCGGTCAGGAGAGCGTCACAGGAACGAGAACGTGGCCCCACCGTCCTACTGGGATAGCCACCCTTGGGGCTGAAACGACTGGCATCAGCTCCCTCGGCACATTCCCTCAAGTGCATTGACTGACGGGATGTGCTTTGTGATCACATAAATAGGACTTCTTCGGTTGGATCCACATTTCTCCACGAGAAGATATGGTTCGGTATCGCTACTTGACATCTCGAGAGCAAATAAGGCGCTCAGCGGTCTAACAAGGAGTCTAACAAGAGGGGTAGCCTTGTAGGGTGGAAGTGGGAAAGAAAAGGAAGAGGGAGAACGGGCCACCCCTGCACTCTATATACACCAAAGCCATTGTCTGCGGATGTTTTTGCTACAAAGTCGTCGAAGGAACCAAAATGAATGATAATTTTGCGTAATGGGAAACGAGCAGAGATAAGGGTACACATGTTACACCATAAATGTCCGAATCCGTTCATTCGCCCTCGATGTGCCTTGTCGCGGAACACAATATTGAAGCGGAGAAAACGGAAGAATACCATGTTTATATTCCCGTGAACCGGATAGCTTGGCGCTAACGTTGCTTATAGATCACTGCCTTTCCCCGCAGTCAAAACTTCCACACCAGTCTCTGTAATACTGAAACGCTCAACATCAGTAACATAAAAATAGTTCGCGCTGAATGATACTTACAGTAAAGTTTCCTCAAACTGTGCACTCCGTTTTCCGTCCACCGTGGTAGCAGTCCAATTATCTGGCCAATGTTCTAAATCCCAGTTGGAGCCCAGGTTAATCATCTAATCCGTGTATGAGGCTCGGCTCCGAGAAAGGAGGACACGAGGAAGCTTACCGGTTCGATAGTAAAGCACTAGATTCGAAAAGGTTAGCATAAAGACTGATGACACTAGCTGTATCCATACCATTCCAGGCTTCATTGTTCCGATTGCCTTATTCTTTGCGTAGTGCGGGATGTTCGGCGCGGTGTGGAACAAGTCGTTAATCCCGTGACCCGTGTACGTCCGTACGACTGCGCATCCATTTGCACGTGCAATAGGCTCGCTAGGATCAGTGTAAACTGCAGTCTGATTGGTTGAGGAGAAACACTGACATGACTCTGCCAATGTCACGGAACAATGCACCCGGTTTGCATATATTAATAGCTGCATCGAGACACTCTCGAGTGGTCCGAATTAGTTTCTTGGATTCCTCGTCTATTTCACCGACGGGGTACGTAGCATTCAAGTCGCTGTGAAAACCTGTCTTTGCCTTCAAACATGGGATAAAATGGAAACAAAACACTTCACTTACCATCGTAGTAGAGTGATATATCTGCTCATGTGAGAAAACACTCGACGGACGGTGACGACTTGTCACATACCGAGATTGACAATGTCGCCCTCTTGTAATTTCCTGCGATCAGGTATGCCGTGGCAGATAACTTCGTTGATGGAGCTAAGACAGGGTTGAGAGTGATTTGAAAGACAACAACTTGGAACGCCCTTACGTGCAGAGTGACTTGGGGAAATTACGATAGTTCATGGGAGACGGGTATGCATTACGATCAATTGTGGCTTGGTGGACGACAGCGTCTATTTCATCAGTGGTCACACCTGGGCGTATCATCGCGGCTGCAATATCCAACACCTCTCGACCAAGCTTGAAAATTTTTGAGTAAGAAGCGCTCGTTCATTTTAATTCAGGCCTGGACTTACTTTGCACGCAGTTCTCATCTTTCCGATTTCCTCTGCACTCAATATACGAGGGGGCTGACCGGCTCGCTTGAGCTCTGTCAACGGTACTCCTGTAGGTGAGAATTTAAAATTAGTAATTTTCATGCATGAGCTGCGCATTAGGCCGCCGAAAGATGCGACACCCTACCATCGAGTGCATAATCAGGACGCGGGATATGTGCCGGAACATCACGTTTTGGAGATAGTGGGTATACGGGTCTTAGAGAACCCGTGAAGTTGTAGTGTACGAAAGGATTGTAGGTGCCGTCTGTTTCGCATCAGCTAATTCACAATTAAGAACATCTGTAAAATAGTACTTACCTTGCGCTGGATTATCCGCGGTGGCCGGAGGGCGGGCGAGATCGTGAATGATTTTGTGAGTTTTCTGAGAGATGTGAAAGATGTAGATAAAGGGTCAGTTTACAGCATGGTACTCACCCCTGTAAGAATGTGACGAATTCAGTGCTTCCCTGCAAACAACAGTCGATCTACTCACAGTTTCCTTTGAAGCACTCTTGTCCGCAGAAGAAGGAGCCGCGAATGCCAAGTCTAATCACACAGGTCAGTTTCGCCCTGGAGGGTCCCATATGACTGACTTACTTGTTGCAAGTGGGACATTCTAACCGTGAGGGTGGGTTCCCGTGTGGGCAGTTGGTGCTCTGGCAGAGCACCGTGGCAGAACTCATCTTGCGACTGCCAAAGAGAGATCCAAGAGAGACTGAAATCTTGAAATCAATGTGCACGTGACGCAGATTTGAAGCACGAGTCACGGGTGCGGTGCAGCGGTACCGGTTCCCCAGCACTGGCATGCACCAGAAGATTTTTTTTTTGAAAAAAAAACCATCGGTCTAAGTTCTGTCACATCTCCTTAGGTCTGCAATTATGCCGTGATCCTTTTTGGACCTGACATCATACCTGAATCGCGATGTCTTGCCAGTCGGACTCTGTTAAAAGACCTGCCAGCGGCTGCCAGCCTCACCCATCAAGCATGTCTTACGATTGGTGCGACCCTTCAACGTGTTTTTCGCTCTTGCTAACCTTTCAAGGTTTCTCCTATCCCGGTGTAGCGTCATTATGCCCGTGTCTGCCCGCCGATGATGCGTACGAAACGGCAACGTTAGAATGTACATCTGGCCGCCTCTGGCGCTTGTGGCGGTCACAATTTGCAAACGCACTCCATATCATGAGATCCTTGCCCGCCATCTCATACCGCTCTGTACTTGACTTATCTGTTCCTTGAACGTGTTCAGCAGGTTGCGCTATTGGACAATTATGTGTGGAGCTGTTGGGCCCAGGGGGTTACCCACACTTTCGGCTTCATTAGCGCCCACTAAAATATCAGACTGCTTGCGCTTCGGCACGTTTTGTGAAATCACAACGTGACATTAAGCTGGCAGCGGTGATGCTAAGTATTCGATTGTAGCGATACGATGGCGGGTATTAAACGAGTTTGATGGTACTAGGTATAGGATGAATAAAGCGAATTAACGATATGCGGGTGATCTACGTGTGAGATAAAATTATGCGAAATGCACGTAAGGAAAGCAGTATATCACAACAATGCGCTCAAGAGGCCAGTGAGAAACTAGGTAGCGAAGCGGTTTACGGGTGGGGAAATGAAAGGATGAGTTGGCGCTCGGGAGAAAATACACGGAAGCCCCAGGCTTCACGCCAGCCTTGGCCCTCAGGGCAAGGGTTTTGGTGCAACCCCACGCCGGGGCTCGAAATCAACTTTGAAGGACGTTGTCTTGTCATTGGCAGCTTTCCAGAGTTGCTTGAAATGGGCACGCCCGAAGATTTCAAGCAAAGCGGCTTGGTTTGTGTTTATCCACTGCACTGATGGGAGACCTCGAGTGGTGGTATACGTGCCCTGAGCTAGTTGTTCCTCGTACACGAGGGTGACAACGCCAGTGAGGAGGCATTGGATGAGATTTAGGATATCGGTGATGGGTTGGACGATAAGCCTCTGGGTGGCGAATAGGTCGCTGTGGAAGACCATTTGCCATTGGACGCGTCGCTCTGGAGAGAAAAAGGATGACGCGTGTGTGGGAAGTTGCAGTCGCAACTTGGGACTCAGAGGGAGCCCACTGGGAGAGCGCCATGGGGAAGGCGCTTCTATGGTGAAGAGCATACGGGAATCGGCAGGTTCGGCTTCCTGCCATCCGTGTTGCTGAATTAGCTGTGTTTTGAGGGACAGCAACCACTTGTGAGCACGAGCATATGTGGTGCCTAGAGCTTCCGCTGTGGTGAGCGGGATGCCTGTACGGCGGGCCCAACTGTCCATGTTGCGGACATCGCTGGAGAAATGGACTTGAGCAGTTGACGATGTAGGCGTCTGCATGATGGAGGGTGCTGTGTGCGTGGAATTAAGTTGCATGGATCTCAAGACAAAATTTATAGTGTACCTGGGCAAAGCGAGACAGGTGAAATTGTTGGATAAAAAGTAAGGCCTGCCCTTTACCAGGAGTAAGGATTAGATATTGATAAAGAGACGGCAAGGGCAAGATATGCGACCTCGAGGAGGGAGATAATAGAGGAGACTTTTTGAGGGTACAAGGGCAGCAGACTCATGGCCCAGCGGGGCTTTTGAAGGTGCGCTGGCGGGCGTGGGTCCCGCCACTATAATTGGCCCTAGACCCGACATATTGTTCTGCAGAACGAAACACGTTTTTTCGTCTCCAGCGATATTCCCTTCTTTATCCCATATTTGTCCTTAATTGTTCCCAGACAAGGATGAAAATTTATGCCTCCGTCCGCGCGAAATTTCCTTGGGAGCCAAAGTGCTGCTCCAGCACATACGTTCCATGTTGTTCACGACCAAGTCTCTTAACAAAACACTTATGTTTTTTTCAAAGCGAATCCTACAGTAATTTGGGGTTTGGCACCTTTGATAGCAGCCGATTACGACCACATAAGTCCTCCTTGACAACGGAAACTAATGGCAAAGCTAGAAGGTACAAAGAGTGCCAAAAGTGACGCCGTTCCCGCACTGCCCCAGGCAGGCCAAGACATTGCCACCGAACGCACCGCCAGTCATCCACACTCTCCATGACCTCAATGTTAATGTCCACGCCAACACATGTCCGTCCGGAACATATTTGGTGCAATGTCATGATGATCAGATCGTCCCACTCAAGGAATCTCTATAGACTCGGATATGCCCTATCAAGCCCAGTGCAAAATGAGATCCTTGAAGGGCACGCAATTCACCGTATGGACCACCAGTTCCACCACGGAAATTTGACGTGTCATATCGTATCAGACGCGCTGGGCCAACCACCACACAGTGCGCTTAAAACGATGGGATAACGAGAGCCACTAAGTTGCACGTAAGACTTGGTCCGAAATTCGAATTCGGCAGCCTCTTCGCCGACGTCAAGAGACAACCACGGCGTAAGATTAGGCTACGCCCTTTAGTCAGTCCTTGCATATGAGGTTTCGTGTCGAGCCTCCGAGTCGTCAAATTGGCAAACGTAAAGCAATACGTAAAGTAAAGTCATGTCCAAGCCGTTGGCCCAAGTCACATTAATATTGTGGTGGTGGCACTTCACAGATTTGCCCCCAGCGGTGTTCATGCTTGCAGCTTATTACGCATTCGGAGCATCCTTCATCGCCGAACAACTCCGACCCCTATCCACAAACACGTGATCTTGAACAGTGTCGTGGCTGTAACTAAGTATAATTAAGTGGTAGTACTACCGCCGAGTCATTTCTGCAAGAAGCCGCTTCGATCAATCTGTCCTTGCCATGCCAAACCTTGCCATGGAGGCGAATACACCAGCGTCTACCGCATCTGCGGTTTCTTTTAATATCTACGAAACTTTTGCATCATTCATGAAGAATGACGAGGTGCTACGATCATTCCTCTGTACTGCATTTGACTTATATGGGGATCCAGATATCCGCCCCTCTGGCTGCAATCTTAGCCCTCACAAAGCTGATCGAGACATCTGATGGTATTATGCCATTTCCTTTCCGCATGACCCCATATTTGATGCAGATGAACCATAGCGGGCACCATGTTTGAGCTCGTGAAAGCTCTCAACGATGGTGCGGAAGCTTTGAAGGCTTCAACTTCTAATCCGATCAGTTTGAACGCTGGGTGCGAATTATTCATCGCGTTCGTGACACTGCTCCCGCATGATTCGGCAGTTAGTACCGTCCTTCCCTTACGTGACTCTTCTTGACGACTTTACAAGAGCTTCTCAGATTTGAAACTAGAGCTTGTTAGACAAGGCCAAAAATATGCTGCTGAGGCCCTCACTTATCGTGATAAAATTGCGAACCTTGCATTGGGATTCATCAAAGATGATTCCGTGGTGTGTTGTCCACATGTTCCTTCGTTGGATTATCCCTCATGTCAATGGGAAGATCTTGACTCATTCCTATTCGAGGGTCGTGATGAAGACCCTACTCCGTGCCCATGAGAGAAAGAGAATATCAGTCTACGTGACGGAAGCACGGCCTCGTGGTTTAGGGTTCGCATATTCCTCGAGAAATTGAGTTTCCGGGGAAGGCTGATGTGCTCGTTCAAAGGCTACGAACCTATGAGGAGCTTACTGCCGCGGGGATACCTTGCACGGTGGTGTTAGATTCAGCAGTATCATACGTCATGGACAAGGTAGACTTCGTTCTAGTGGGATCGGAAGCCGTGGTGGAAAGTGGCGGCTTAATCAATGCCGTCGGCAGTAACCAGATCGCGATTATCGCACAGGCTGCGAATATCCCTTTTTACGCTCTCGCCGAAAGGTCAGTTGAGCGAACTCATGCATGCACTTCTTGGAGTTCATGATTTTTCAGCTACAAATTCCACCGTCTATTCCCGCTATCACAGGACGACCTGCCCACGCACAAACCCAATATTCTATCTTTCCCGTTGTCCCCGGGAGGTAACATTTCATCTCCTTCATCCACGGGTATAACCAAAATAGCATCTGAAATGTTCGAGGAAGACAAACTACGTCAGATGACGCCTGAGCAAATTGCGTGCAACCCTGGAGTGGATTATACAAGGTGACACTAAGATTCATGATCGCATGACAAGTTTCTGATGGATGAATAAAGGCCGGATCTAATTACATTGGTTTTCTCTGACGTTGGCAGCTTGACTCCTGAAGGAGTCAGCCAATATCTTGTGGGAATGTTTGCAGGATGATGAAATATTTTGGATATTGCTCAACATCAAGAGTTCGTCTCCGTGTGGCGATGGGCCGATAGAGTTTACGATTAGCCGTTGTCATTTTCAAGATCAGTTACAGATCCTCATGCGTGTAGGCGGATCCATGCCATGGTGGCAGGAGGTTAATCGAAAGGTCGTCGTTTCGTTCTGCGTTCAAACGCACCTGCGGCCACCCCATGAGATGAAACATGTGTAAGCCTGCGGGAGAAAGCCAGACCGATCTTTTGGAGCCACCAATATGATTTGACAAAGGTGAGTAGTATAATGTGATCCCTCCCGGATATGAGGGGCAAGTCTTGTGCAACATCTGAGCTACAGCCATCTGGATCTTCGAAAGTCACCAATGGCTACTCAACAAAGGTTTTTGAAGCACACTTACCAGGAGAAACGTGTAGCATGACATATTCTAACCCATCAAACTCTCATCATCTCCACCACCGCGGAAGTTTTCAATGTCCTAGGATGGATCGCAGCTCGATGCAAGATATCCGGGAGGCCGTCCCGACAACGAGTGAGTGGATAGATTGGTACGGCATGATGGGTTTGATTTCTCGCTATTCTCCAAGAGCAATCATTCGCTAGAAGTGGTTCGGCTGTCCCCATTGAGGAAGCTAATTTGGGTTTTTAGCTTTTTAGCGGGCCATTCGCTAGATAAACGGGGCCAATTTCTATACCCGCTACCCCAATACGAATACAATCTCGGACAAATGTCTGGGAAATGAAGCCAAAATCGCTCGCCTGAGGAGCATTGAGTGGATTCCTCGTGCAACACATTAATACTGCAACCAGATGGTCATAGCTTCGTTCCTGAGGACAACGAACGGTCCGATGTCTAATCAGTGAACGCCGACAGGATCAGTACAATCTGTTTCTCGAATTTTCGCGTGGCCGTCTGCTTATAACGGGCACCCATCTTGTCAAACAACTCCAACAACTCCAGCCTCTCCTCTCTGTTGAACATCATTCCTATCATGTGTCACTGGCGAAGGCAGGTTGTTCGCTGACCTACGAACCTTGACTCACTGTGGCCATCGCCTACCCTAGGGTTCGCAACACGTACTTGTGTGGTCACGTCTATGACTTGGTGAGCATGTTCTCGATGGCTTTACACGGACTGACGCGCTACCCAGCCCGACGAAATGGTCAGATGATTCCCCCTGGGCGATGAAATCATATGCCTCACATACCTTTAGATCCAATGCGACGACCGCTATTGCAAGTTCAGCACAACGCATCCAAATACTTGCCTGCCGCCTGTGTGTACGACGACATGTTGGCAATAGTGGGTACCTCATGACCGGATGTTAAACCTTGGTGGTGAAACTGATGAGACGTTTTTTGAGTGTAGTCGCCAATTCCCCAATCAATATAGTAAGAGCTGAGCTGCAAGTGGATGTCACATGCAACCCTAACCACCGTGTTGTAGACCCTTACATCAACTCGTTGTGTCAGGCATGCAATACAAAGCAAGGCCGTTGATATATGTAGCGCTGCGTGGGTTTGGATAGGGAGATGATGATTTTGTATTTCGGTGATGGATATCGATGAAGATGTAGCGACGATCAGCGATTAGAATAGTGGTGCGGAAATTTAGGCGGATATTCCATCAACCATTTTCCATATCTTGAAGATTGTTGCAGTGATGGAATATATTGAAGGATATTTTGTCTTGGACTTGGGGACGACCAGAGACGAGCGACGAGGTTCTGGATGGCTTGCGACTGAAGTAAGGCGAGCAACGGGGGAGAAGTAAGGACGATTGCCTCTTGTTTTGTAATTATTTCGTAAAACTTGTCTCATCAACGGATCCTTTAGCTTGTACACCGAGGACAAATTGAAGTAGTCACTGGGACCAATTAATTATACAGATGCCTGACGGTACCAATAATTATACGTCTCATGCTGATACTAAACCCACCGTACTATGTAGTATCTTGGAAATGGAACGGGGTGTTTAGAAGACAATGCCCAGGCAAATTTGAGGGAGGCACGAGGCACACTGCTTGCCTGCAAAGGGGGTGGAGAGGGGATGAATATCCGCGGCTGTAATAACAAGAATGAGCGTCTTGACTTCAGAATTCTGTTTGCTGCACTACTAACCCCGAAGAACGGGATTTGTTAATGTGAATGACCACGTATGGAGGCAGAAGTGCAAAACAGAGAACTGCCGAACTGAAGCCTGCTCTTCTTCCGCGTACTTACGCCTACTTGTTCCTTGGAATGATATTTAGTCGTTCATGTTATTGCCGCCGCCGCACATGGCTTGAACATTTGCACAGCTTTACGTCAACTTTATCCTTCAGGGTGGCACTGCCGTCCCTTTGCTGGGGAACACATCATATCATGCAGTCGCAGTGGTTGTTCCCGATCTCAGCTCTCCAGCTCACCCCAAGCGTCCTCACATCATACTACACCGTAGCGAAGGAATTGTATGATCGATCCAGGGGTGTCGAATTCTTGTTCCGATTGGGTTCTTCCCTTGGACTGTCAGCCCTTGCTTCATTCCTGCTAGTTCTTCTATTGACCCGCTTCGTTCCGCAGTCCCACTTCCGCCATGTTCACAGCGGCGACCTGGTTTCATCGGTTTTTTATGAGATACTCCATGGAAGATTATCACAGACAGGTATTCTTCTTCCGCAATCCCATCAAAATGTGATGACATGCTTTTTAGGATGTCGCAGCTTCCTGCATTTTCCTTGCCACAAAGACAGAGGAGTGTGGGCGGAAGCTTCGTGATGTCGCAAGAGTCTGTCAGGCCAAGATAACAGGGAAAGATGTAACCCACATACACAGCGAGAGCCCGGCATGTACCGTGTTTTTGTTGTTCAAACTGAACTCATATCATCGACAGGATGTAAACCAACTGCAAAATGTGATACTTGTCACGGAAGAAGTCCTGCTCGAGGCCCTATGCTTCGACTTTGTGGTCTCCAGCCCTCACGCTGAATTAATCGATCTTTTTGATGCATATCAGGAGGATTCTCGAGTTCAAGAATACGCATGGAGTATTGCTCATGATTCGTGAGTTAGTCATCCCGGTCTTCTAGAAATGATCCCTTAGCTCAATGCGTGTCTAGTTATCGGACACCATTATGCATCCTATTCCCTCCTCGCATCATCGCAAGTGCATGTTACGTTCTGGCACAGCGGGCTGTTGACGGACCCCACTCGGCTTCTCTGGATGCCAGAATCTCCGCATCTCCGCCCTCTGCATCCCTTCCGACCCCTCCTTCTCATAAACCTGCTTCGCCTGACGCCTCTCGCTTCGCGGTTGAGTATTATCGGTTCGCGGAAGAAGACATTGCGAAGGTATCAGGTAAGTCAATTGGAAGCGACCATAAACTGTACCTGACGTGACCTAGATGCACTGGGCATACTGCTTGATTACTATTCTGTCCAGGACATGCAGAGTGCGCCACATGTGTTGCCTTTGAAATCGGTGCGGGTTTCCTGCTAGAGTTTTGACCTTGCAACCTCTGAATTGGCGCATAGATCACCCCTCCAACATGTTCTCCACGTCCTAAACTCTACGAACCCTTTTCTCAGTTTACACAAATGTCGTCGCAATTGTCATCTGTCCCCGCCACAGGAACCAGCAATAGGACACCCATTTCATCCCATGGAGGTGACACTCCTACTGAACAACCGGAAAAGGCTGTTCGGGAGCCCACAAAGAAGGCAATAACCCGCTTAGACCTTAGCTAGAACCATTACAAATTATAACCGTTCCCTTGTGATCGTGGAAGAATTTCCAACACCTTGGCCACGCTCGAACTTGTCGCAGAAGATTTACTTATCGCGAAATCTGGGATATAGTGATTTGCTTGCTGGTCTATTTTGGGATTTGTTACAAGATACTAAACTCCACAGAGCACTAATGTGGCAGCCGTTGTAGTTACCTGAAATGTGGACATAGTATCTTCTGGCGGATTTTGTTTTTTGCTCTTGCAGTGATAACCCCCGCTGAGCATACAAATACTTGGCTTCAATTATGATATGTTGCACAAATAATTCAGCAGTGAATTTTCGTCTGAAATTTTCAGTTCGTGGATATTAGACCTTTGAAAATCTTGCCATTTAAATAATTGTGGGTGCCTTGACAAATGACACCGATCACGACAAGGGTAGCTAAGTTGACACAAGCCCACACGGGCGTAACTGGTGCGCTTAAGGCGGCAGGGAAACTTTTATCC
>PVYL01000651.1:0-17314 GCA_002995455.1 Rhizopogon fuscorubens | reverse complement strand
GGGGACGGTGGGATCTGTGGCGGAGGGGTGGGAGTAGACGTCGACGACCAGCCCGGCGACTAAGAGAGTTTGTTTGGAGGGTTCCATGACTGGCGGTGGCGTTCGTGTTCAATGCTTGAACGACGAGGGAAGATACAAACGGCATTTGGATATACCACTATATATATGCTTGCCAGCTGTCCATGGAAAAACATGTGAGCCAGGTCTCGTGCGGTCGCTACGGTGCGTCGTGGGAGGTTGAGATAGCCCCATGACCAGACGTTTTGAAGCACTGGCAAGTTGTCGCCGCTCCATTGTATGTATGTATCAGATACTGCACCGGGCACCAAGCGAGTTCAATGCACCTCAGATCACTTGCTGACACGCTTCCTGGGTGTGATATGTCGACGAGAATACGACATCGATGAAGCGTAATTTGACATCCCTTGTATCCAGGGGTGACGACGACGGCGACGTTGTAGCTTAGACTAGCCTAGTCGCGTAAACAGTTACACTCAAGGCGAGTTGTGCACCTGAGTCATAAATTTCTTAGTTTGTCCGTCCGGAACTCAGCTGCTCATTAGACTCGGATGATAACAATATTGATCTTCAACTCCCTTCACAGTTTCTTGCATCCATCCTCAAACAACCGAAATGGGCTCAGATGCACTGTCTAGGGTGTTGGGCAGGTTGCAAAATCTGCCTGTGATGTCTCTGCCCACAGATTATCCGCGATCCACTGGACCTAATAAGCTCATCGAAGCTGTCCATCTCTCTGATCTTTCAGAGGAGACATCATTTGGTCTTTTAAAGCTTGTACTTTATGAAGGGAGCGAAGAGGACGCCCAAAACACCTCCAAAATTAGACCATCAGCCTTCCACCTACTCCTCTCTGCTTTTCTTATCCTCCTCCACAGGTACACTGGCGATATAGATTTCGTGATCGGTTCCTCCTCAGCCACCGCTAGCTCTCCGTTGATTCTTCGACTTTCCATAGAGCCCTCAGACTCATTCTGGACCATCGTGCGCCGTGTTCAGCACGTCGAACGCGAGGCTGAAGCAGACCTTTTGCCCTATGAGACCATTTTGCAAGCTCTTCACGAAAACAAAAACGATTCTGTAGAAGCATCACGTCCTCTCTTCCGTGTCCGTTTCTTCGACGAAACCGATCAACCAAGGGATAACTTCATTCGCTCTACTAGCTTGACATCCGATCTCACCATCTTCGTCACACGACCACCCGCAACAACACGCGCTTCACTAGCGCCCCAGATTTCCCTTCGGATCCTCTTCAACTCCTTGTTATTCACACCTACCCGCATATCGTTCATTGTCGATCAGCTCTCTGTGCTTTTAAAGAATGTTTCTACCAATCCAACTGCTGCAGTTGGTTCCGTTCCTCTTTTAACCGCCGCCCAACGCGTACATTTACCTGATCCGAAAGCGGACTTACATTGGTGTGACTGGAAAGGAGCCATCACAGATGTATTTTCTCGTAATGCGCAGAAGTGGCCCGATAGGCCGTGTATCATTCAAAGCATCCCTGCGCCGTCTCCTAGTGAACCACAGACAAGGCGAACTTTCACTTACGGAGACATCCGAAGGGCCTCCAATATCTTGGCGCACCATCTGCTAGCAGGGAGAGTGAAGAGGGAAGAAGTCGTTATGATTTATGCGCATCGTAGTGTCGAACTTGTCGTCGCTGTCATGGCTGTTCTTAAATGCGGTGCGACGTTCTCAGTCATAGGTATGATTTTTTGCGCCTCTTTCAGTTCATTTTTTTTTAACTTGCATCAGATCCTGCATATCCGCCTTCACGGCAGATAATATACCTCCGGGTAGCTCAACCCCGTGGCCTTATTGTTCTCTCAGGAGCAGGCAGAATTGGACCTTCCGTGCGCGAATTCTTATCTACTGAACTCAAAATCCGTGTGGAGGTGCCTGCGCTGGAGTTTTCACCTATCAGTCGAATACTTGGGGGTACTATCAACGGAGTCGATGTTTTGGCATCGCAGATCAATCTCGGGGGAACGGATCCCAATGTCATATTAGGACCTGATAGCATCGGTACACTTTCCTTTACCAGTGGAAGTACCGGTATCCCCAAGGGCGTCCGGGGACGCCACTACAGCCTCACGCATTTCTTCCCTTGGATGGGTGATCGCTTCCTGCTGGGCGAAACCTCCAAGTTCACAATGTTGAGTGGGATCGCTCACGATCCCATCCAGCGTGATAGTGCGTGATATATCTTCAATCATAAACGATTACTAACCACGATGATGTTTCAGTTTTTACGCCCCTTTTCTTCGGTGCCGAGCTTCATGTACCTACTGCAGAAGATATCGGCACGCCAGGGCGTCTCGCAGAGTGGATGGATATTAGCAAGGTGACGGTCACTCATCTGACCCCCGCAATGGGCCAGCTGCTCTCTGCGCAAGCAACATGCCAGATCCCTTCCCTACGCAGTGCATTCTTCGTCGGTGACGTCCTGACGAAGCGTGACTGTGTCCGCCTACAAGCTCTTGCTTCTAATGTCCAGATCATCAACATGTACGGTACTACAGAAACCCAACGCGCGGTGTCCTACTTCGCGATCCCTCCCGTTTCCGTAGACCCGACTTTCCTTGCCACCCAGAAGGATATTATGCCTGCGGGAGAGGGTATGGTCGATGTGCAGCTCCTTGTCGTCAACCGCAGCGACAGAAATGTCCCTTGCGCGGTCGGAGAAGTAGGAGAGATTTACGTGCGGTCTGGAGGCCTTGCTGAAGGATACCTTGACTCCGAAGCCACTGCCACCAAATTCGTGAGTAATTGGTTTGCCCCGTCCACTCTACCCTGGAGGGACACCATCTTGCATCCGCCTCAAGGCCTTGCAGGGCCCGAGTCGCGGCACTGGAAAGGTATACGTGACCGGATGTATCGCTCCGGCGATCTTGGTCGGTATCTCCCCGATGGCCGCGTTGAGTGTACTGGGCGCGCAGACGATCAGGTCAAGATCCGTGGTTTCAGGATTGAGCTCGGGGAGATCGATACGTTGATGAGCCAGCACCCTCTCGTGCGCGAAAACGTCACACTCGTGCGGAGGGACAAGGACGAGGAGAAGATCCTCGTCAGCTACTTCGTGCCTTTGCAAGACCCGAAGCTAGATGGGTTCGCTAGTGAGCTTACGGACGATGACCAAGGAGATGGAAAGAGCATTCCAAAGTATAGACGACTCATCAAGGACATCAGAGAACATCTCAAAAAGAAGCTTCCCAGCTACAGTATACCATCATGTATGTCTCAATCATGTACGTTGTTTTCAGCTCACATGCTCAACTTTATTTTCTGCGTAGTGTTCGTTCCATTGCATCGCATGCCACTCAACCCTAATGGCAAAATTGACAAACCTGCCCTTCCCTTCCCCGACACAGCACAAGCTCACGCTACATACTCGGAGCCCAAAGCAACCACCAACGGGCGCAAGGCCAGCCCTACCGAACAAACTATGTGCACCATCTGGGCCAGCATCCTCCCGAATGCGCCAAAAACGATCCCCCTCGATGAGAGCTTCTTCGATCTCGGTGGTCACTCAATCCTTGCCACGCGGCTCATCTTCGAGATCCGCAAAACTTTTGTCGTCGAGGCGCCGCTTGGCCTCATTTTCGATCACCCGACTATCACGGGCCTAGCTACTGCCGTGGACGCACTCCGCGATCCGGACTTTGGTATGGCGTACAACGATGCCGAGACGCCCGCGCCGACGGCTGTTGTCGATGGTGTAACGGTCCTCGCAAAATCCCCTGCAGCTGTTCCATATGGACAAGATTTCGAGGCCCTCGTGCATCGCCTGCGCCCTTCGTACCCGCCGGTACCTGAAGATTTCAAGTCATGTGCTGTCACAGTGTTCTTGACAGGTGCTACAGGTTACCTTGGTGCCTTTGTCCTGCGTGACCTCCTTCAGCGTCTCGACAGGGTTCGGAAGGTCATCTGTCTAGTACGTGCAGCCAGCGTTGATCAGGGACTTGCACGCCTTAGAGAAGGGTCCAGTGACCGTGGCGTTTGGGATGAGCAATGGGTCACTTCTGGTAGACTCGAGGTGGTGGTCGGAGATCTTGGGCTCGAATTATTCGGTATGGGTAGCGACGTCTGGTCACGAGTGAGTGCGGAAGCTGATGTTGTCTTGCACAACGGCGCACTGGTAAGCTACCTTGTCTCTCTACATGCGGACATCGATGTTTGACACAGGTACACAGGTACATTGGGTTTATCCTTACGAGAGGCTTCGTGCACCGAATGTGATTGGTACCTTGACCGCCATCGAACTCGCGTCGACTGCGAAGCAGAAGCTGCTCGTTTTTGTTTCCACAACATCAGCGGTTGACACTGAGCACTACGTGAGGCTATCCGACGATCTGGGACAATCGCAAAATTCGCGGAGAGGCATTCCGGAAGATGACGATCTCGATGGCGCGAAAGTTGGTCTCAAGTCTGGTTATGGCCAGAGTAAATGGGTTTCCGAGAAACTGCTCTTCGAAGCTGGAAAGAGGGGTTTGAGGGGCCATATCGTGCGGCCTGGATATATTGTTGGTGATTCGCAGACTGCAGGTGCGTATACCCCACTTTTACCCCCACGTCAACAAATTAATTGTGGCGTTCCACAGTGACGAATACCGACGACTTCATTTGGCGCATGGTCAAGGGATGCGTCCAACTTGGCCTTGTCCCTGATATCAACAACACAGTGAACATGGTGCCCGTAGACCATGTTGCACGCTGCACCACACTCGCTGCAATCGAGCCTCTGCCGAATGCTGCGCTAAGCGTGTTGCATATCACTGCTCAACCCCTTCCGACGTTCAACGACATCCTCTCCTCGCTGGCCGAGTACGGGTTCCGTACGCAGCAATGCGAGTATCTCGTATGGCGTCGCAAGCTAGAGCAACACGTCATGGAAGTCCAGGACAATGCGCTTTTCCCCCTCCTCCATTTCGTCCTTGATGACCTACCAAGGAGCACAAAGGCGCCTGAGCTTAATGACAGCAATACCGTGGCGCTACTTCGCTCTCAGGGGGAGCAAAGTGCATCCACTGTGTCGGATCAGCTGATGGGGAAGTACCTCGCGTGGCTAGTAGGGGCAGGTTTCTTACCGCCGCCTACATCGCCAGCGCCCAACAAGACGTTGCCACAGTTGGCTAGTGGCACCACCATGAAAGCTGCGGGTCGGAGTGGGGTTTGAACGGTATCCTAGGTTGGGCAGGAAACACCCATTTTAATTTTTGTCGTGTTGTCATACACGCGCAACAATATGTACGATGGACGAGAAGGGTTTCATTATTACTTCGATGTAAGATGGTTTACAACTTTCGCAAATCACACCTAGTGAGCATATGTGCCTACACATCCGACCGCCACGTGAGCTAGAGAGCCCCACCAGATTCTCTGCCTGCATCCCGAGTCCTCACAGCAGAAGTTGTGCGGCGCTCACCTGTTGTCGCGTCGAGGGATACTGTTGTGGTTCCATCCGAATCAGGGATATTTTCTGTTGTTCGTGCAACTTTAATCTTGTGGGGCATCATTGCTGGCGGGAGGTCGCAATGGATGCCGGTGCCACATATTCCCAATTGGTGCCGCGGTGAGGCTGCATTAATAATTTCAAAGCATATACCAATTGGAATGAGGGTCGAAAGTTAACTTTATACACTGGGACTATGTCGAGCATCCGCAAAGTCAAGGCAGATGGGGGCCGACGTCTCCTTATGCGCGTCATGATTTCGCCGATTTCAGTCGCTGGTGTTGCCGATTTACACTCGAGGGTCCTCCGCAGGGACCCATGCGATTGAAACGACACAAGAGGGTACATTCAAGATTCTCCATTTCAAGTTCTCCACCTCAAGAGGCAGCGAATTACAAGTTTGTCCAAAAGCAACCTATCGATCGACTTGGCATCTTGTCAAACTACGTGTTGTGTCGTAAGTTGTGGGAAGCTCACACGAAAGCAGAATGAGGACTCACCATCAGCATCGGGGATCAGAATCTGCCAGCAAATCAGACCCCGTGCAGGTGTTATCCTGTCATAAAGTTAGATCCTGTACCCTACGCAAAAGTACTCATACTCACGTTAAAATCACATTGCCCAGAGCAGCAGTCTGTGTCGGATAGGCAAAAGTCAGAGGCTACACCGCATCCGCATGCACTGACGTATGTAGCTGCTGTCAAAGCAGCAACGATAGTGAACAAGCAGAAACGCATAGCTTGGTGTGAGATGGATGTGGAATAGGTGAGGTGAGGGAGATAGCTCTGGATACAACGTAACGAATATGTCTGGCTTTTATCTGCACGCCGTCCCACCTATAGTGATGCAGCTCCGAGTCGGCAGTTCTGCTTATTGGGTTCTGGAAAACAATCATGATGGTGTGGCTATAGAACGTCACATTCATTTCCTTGAGCCCCCTGGGGGTAAAGACAATACTAATGTGGTGCGTGAGTTGGCAGTGCCAGGTGACTTGTCATCAGCAATCATGAACGCAGTTCAGAACTGGACTTGAAACCAAATACGTTCGTCAAAATATGCGTTTGAATCACGAGTCAGATGGGTTGTCGTGAATATCTCTAAATAGATGAAGCCGCTTTTCAGGGACTGGATAGTGGGGACCGAGGT
Organism: Rhizopogon fuscorubens; assembly: GCA_002995455.1. Classification (NCBI taxonomy): domain Eukaryota; kingdom Fungi; phylum Basidiomycota; class Agaricomycetes; order Boletales; family Rhizopogonaceae; genus Rhizopogon; species Rhizopogon fuscorubens. The sequence continues at coordinate 10,695 of PVYL01000651.1, read as the reverse complement.
GCCAGGAGCGAGTGAGACGGACAGCTAGTAATCATGATGGTTATCTGGTACTAGTTAAGCTAACTTGAAGATGATTATGTTACGTAAGCCAATAGCTCCAAACGTTGCATCAATCATGCTGATTCAAATCATTGATGGAATAGAGCCATATAGATGCATCATCGATGCATCATCCATCAGCACTTCGAGTCGGAGAATGCCTTGCGTCCTACAGGCTATTAGTGCGAAGATGTTTGTGCGTAGGTATTGTCCGACCTGTCGGGCAGCTCAGCAGTTCTGCATGCCTGGCTTGGTAAAATGAAGGGTATAAGTAAAATATCTATCACGGTTGTTTCTTTGGAGCCCCCTTAAGCAAGGAATAAAGTGATGAAGTCTTGTGGTGACTTGTCGCATCAGCAACGATGAACGCTTACTATTTTAGCCTAAATGAAACACGTTCATCAGAAATACAGGTTTAGAGCGAACGAATACTAATTGAACGAACGTGGCTGTTAAATCATGCGCACTTGAACAGCACGGTGGTTCAGTTCAGCGTATCTCAGCTGCTCGGCACCACTTGTCAATCTGTCGAAACAACCACTCCCTTCCTCACCTATCGTCACCAAACCCTTGCCTTCAGTCATACTAGGACGACTCGTCATCCTTTTTCAGTTAAGTGCCCATGCATAATCCGTATTTTACAATGCATTGGAAAACCATCGTTTATACCACTGTAAATTAGCAACTGAGTGTGTAACTAAAAATGCGAGTGCGAAGGGGAAAGATAGACCGTTTAATTGTAAGGCTTGACGTTGTGGTTCGGATCGCCGGACAACGAGTGTGATAACGATCGCGATATAACCGCAAGGGAAAGACGATCGAGTTAATCATCAATTATGGACGCGTTATAGATATGAATGAGTGGATGCGTTGCTTGTAAAAATGAATGGGAGGTCTGATTATTGTTGTCAATAGGGATTGTACATGGACTATTTATACGTTTGAGAAAAGACAGGTCGTCCAGATGCGGTCAAAGCCAGCTTGGTGAAGACGGTAGCGGCGAAAGGAAATTGTACTGAGCGACGAGACACGTAGAGTTATTGACAGGTTCCGGACGATGGAACTAAGAAAGGGGGAATGGTGACAAAGGGAGTGACTAAGTGAGTGTATAGTAATGAGGGTATGAGAGGCCTTGCCTCGTCCGAATGGCTTGAACAGTTAGTGCAGTGTTAGTAGTGGTTGCGAAGGAAGGTATATCGGCTAATTCCGGTGGTAGACGATTGGTAATCCTTACACCACACCGTGATCGTCTCCGAGCTACTAAGATAGCCCTCAAACAATTACGGTTAACGTCACGTGCCAAAGTGTGATGAAACGTGACAAAAGTGATGATCACTCATAGGACACTTGCAACAGCAAAGAGGAGGAAAACTGAAACGGAAGATCTATATATTGGGTCCTTCTTCTTACTTTATCCGTTTTACATTTTCCATTTGTGTTGAATTGAAAGAGGAGATTGTCTTACAAGTAATGATGTACTAGATCTATAGTAGTCCTAAAAAGGCAACTCATCTCGCCTGCTGAATTCACCGACCTGCTGCAATGCCAAAGTGTTCATGGAAAGTCCAGTCAGGCATCGAGAACTTCGGGAGTTGGGCCAAGAAGAAGAAAACATCAGCAGAGGAAGAAAATGTAAGTTTTACACTTACTCACCAAAATTTTAGGCTTGAACGGACTCGGAAAGCAAGCTGTTTGAGCCACAAAGTGATATCAGGGTCGCTGTGTGTTCCCCTCAGCAATCATGAAAGAACTTGAAGATGCTCAACTTAACTAATGATGCATTTACTATTGTCATATAATTTACATATATCGCCACCATATGGCTAGTACTGCTTATTTCCCTCTGAGTCCATACTTCTGCACAGCACCGTGGACCGCGGTCACAGTGTAGTCACATCACGTGAGGTTTGTTGAAACTGCATGAGGGCTATCTTAGTACTTGAAAGCTTTTTGATTCTTATCCCTAACGCAGAACGCTTGTTATCATTGTCGCGTCTGCAATCCGAAGCGTATTCCGTTCCCTTCGCACTCACATCGTTCTGGCTACGCGCGCCGTAGCCAATCTACATACAAGACGTCCGAGACGTTAGATTCGTTACCACAGGAGGTCGCCATGGATGTTGATGCCATCTTATATATAAGTATATCCACAAGTTTACAATCAAGTTGGTGGAAAACTGAGCTCAGTGAGCTATATACAGTTGTCGTGATTTAGAACGTGCTAGAGGGGACAAGTTGGCAAGCAAGTTGATTAACTGGTGATTACAGATTGGCTTTTTCAGCCTTTTTGGCTGCCCCTTTTCTTTCGGGGACGTTTGTGCCAATGGCTCAACTGGCGCTGGCGCCTCGTATGGTATTATTTCCTGATGGGCCAGTCAATGGATCGCGGAAGCGGAGCGCGCGTGTTTGGCTTTGTCGGCAAGTACCCGTTTCTTCATTCAAATCCCAACCTGATATATATCGCTAGCTAAGCACAGATTGTACGTGTTTCACAGTTTACATTCCAAATATTGAATGCCACGGTGCCGTGAAAATCCTCCTTTGAAACAAACATGATCCTACTAGGTTATGTTAGCCACTATACTACCACTGCGACATTATTGTCACATAATGCAAGTAATTTTGGAATCAGACTCGGTTAGGTAGAAGCAACCCCAATGAATTATTGTCCCCTGGAAAAACTGATTACTACTATAGCCTGAGCTACTACTACCGTAGTTCTAAAGTGTTCTAACCGCTCATTAATCCAGATTAATCCCCAAAGTAGCATATGCCACCTGATAGTGCCTGATATACAGTGCTACTGCCGCGAAGCAAAGATTTCCCGAAGATTCGGCCGTACACACGACTTCCGGATATATGACAGCACAGAAGTACGTTTCCAATTTCATTTCCAATTTCATTTTCATTTTCATTTTCATTTTCATTTTCATAATAAAATGCAGTACTTATGTATATGAATACCCCGGAGACACTTTCTTCTGCGAGAGCCTGCTATCATACTAGCGTGCAGCTAGCGAGGAATATCTACCTCTATGGATCTCATCGACGTGTCCCCTACGATCTCCTAGAAATGAAGTGATCTACGAGAAATCTTCTAAGGTAGCGTTCCTAATGGCCATTCGCTTACATAATGCTTTCATATCTATGACAGCGCGACAGCTTAAAGTCCCGAGGGTTCGGCTTGCCAGTGACCACTATGTGGTCGACACGAAGATTTCAGGACAGAACAAGCTTGAATCAATTTGAAACTACCTATACATGCATCGAACCTCCATTTGTCCTTCTCTGCTTTACTGGCCAGTTGCTCGAAAGCGAAGAGTTCGGGAAATCCAGTACATATCCTTGCACAACTCCATCATCAACTCGCTTGGACCAGTCCCGAGTCATCCCGCCCCTTAATTGGGAAGGATAAAATTATATCCAACGCACCTTGTCCTGAGATTTCTCCTTCCATCACTATATGAACAACTATATGAACAACCGTGCGGTCGTGGACAACGAAGTTACGGAGAAGTACTTGCGAATAGCATCTATCTCCATTGCATTGTACGAGTGAGTCTACTTTTATTCGGAGACTATGACAAGGTGGGACAGTATCCTGACCGATTGGGATCGCCTTGCAGTTATCTCCTCACGCTCCCTGCAGAATGGAGATTCTATCGAAGTCAATCGTCAATTTTTCATCTCAGGTGTGTATCTATTTACACAAATTGCATCCACCCATGATTGACAAGCTCAATATCCACAGTATGGCTTGCATCTTATTCATCCTCATACGGTATTTTCTACCCTATTCATGCAAATTTTATCCCTCATCATCAATGCAGCTATTGTAGCATCACAGTCATGGTACTCAGCAATTACGGCGTCTTCTCTACCGGCTTTACCGAAGAGACTTGTCGTCGACAGTTTATTGTGGCACCGGTCTTCAAAGGTCATTTCTCACTTCCGATTGGCGTTTGCACGCAAAGATCCTAATGATCACGCTGTAGTCCTGCAAACCATGATATCGCAGGTCATCATAGGTGTTAGGTATGCTCTATCGAATTTTATAAGTCATTATATGACCCTCCCCGTAGGACGTTTAATATTGCAAGAAGGGATAGGCGAGTAGGAACTGCGTTAGTTTTGCTATACCTCTCTTCAGTTTCGGTAAAGCCTTGCCTCGAGCATAATATCTTCCACTAACTGATTATAGCTGGAGTGGTTCACCAACATGTTTGACCGGATCCGTGAGCTCTGGTCTCTATTGTCCTGCACCTGTATTGACGTCAGAACCAATAGCTGTTGTTGTTGATGTACGTCATATTCTTTCATAATAATGAGATCTCGTTGTAGAAGTCTTTTTCAGGGAAAGTACGTCATATCCTTACCGTTGCGCTGCTCAGATTCTGAGCTATGAGCCCTAGCTGTACTCCAGGAAACAGTGGCAAAATACTGACAGCCTGGTGGTACTACGTCGCTGCGATGATGTATGACCTCGTCCTCTTGACTATCTCCACTGTGTATCTTCTGCGATACAACCCCATCAGCACCAGGTGCGCCCTTTCGCCCTTTGTGGTCTTCAGAGACGCTAAACCATGGTTAGACTAGGTCAATTGATACGGGTGTAAGTGTCTCATAAATACAGGGTAATGCCTGTCACTCACCTCGCTCAGCCTGATCTATGACGGTATTGGATATTTCATCGTGCTGACAGGTGAGTACCCTTTGCTTGTCTCAAGCATTCCTCAAACAAACTGTCCCTTCAGCGTCCAACATCTTCAATCTCATCCTTTATCGCACATCCAGTGAGAATACTCAGGTAAGTAGGTTTAATTCTTGTACAAAGTTTAGTCCGTTTACCTAGACATGCCATGATCAGGCTGCAGGGTAAGCTTCGCGCAACATCCGACTTGGTGCAGATCTCTCATAATGCCATCATCAGGGCATCAATTGGGTTTACGGTAACATGGATCATGAGCCAACGAATTCTCATCCATCTACGAGGTGCCCCTCACTATAGTGCTTTACTGGTCCTATGCTGACCTTCGCGATTTCATGCATCCCGCTTCGCTGCCCCCGCTTCATTCACATCATGCAACTACAGAATTGTCAGGAGAAGAGAGTCGACGTACGAACAACATACCCGTCGTGCATCCCTTACAATCCCCACGGAATGTGGCATTCTCTAGTACTCGCCCACCGTACAGCTCTAAAAGCTACACCAGTCGTGGATTTGCTACCCCATCGTCTGACCATCCGTGCACCACAGAGCTAGAGCTAGGCACACGCGATTGCGGCGGGTATTCAGTGTCAGATGACATCCGTGTGGATGGGTCATTACATTCTAGCGTATGGGGGATCCCCATGGTAAAGTGAATATAGTCGCACAGGTAACTTGGCTCGTTATATAACCCATGATTATGGTGATGCATGAATAGCATTTTATGTGATGTCCGCGTAACAAGTACACAAGGTCTGAATGTGTGAGCGACAAAGAAGTTCGATGGACAACTAAAAAGCATTTCAAAGCACGAATGGCTTAAATCAGTCGAAAGTCTAACTGAGATATCCTCAGTATGGAATAACCCAGTGACAGTCTGACTGAACTTCCCGCGAAGCTACTTATCATCCTCAGGGAGGGAGTTCAATCAGATTCACAAGTTAATTACGAAATCAATCTGTTTAATAAAATTTTACGGAATACATCCCCGCCGAGAATCGAGATTGCGACACTGTGCCAGTAGGTGCCAGTGCGGCCGCTGCAACCGGGACAAGAACACAAGAACCACTATAAATCAAAGGAAATGCGTATGATGAAAAGGTGTTTAGATGCCGTAGACTTGCCACCGAAACGCACGCAATTCGGAGACCCGAACACTGAACCTACGTACTAAGTATGTACATAGAATAGCAACGCACTGGCAGTCAGAAAGCGAAACCCGTAGTCGAAGAGGGCATCGAGATCCGACGGAACCACTCCAGTAAGTCATGACTCATCAGTACAGGTCGATCCCCTGGGACTAGTCTGACACCAAGTTTCTACCTTTGAGACGTACCGGTACGTCTTGCCATTGGACAGCTTAAAAACGATTGCATTTCAAAGGCCTAGGCTTTTTACAGCAAAAACACGTCACGAAAAGTACACGGGGATGATCGCCGAATGGAAAGAGAAGAAAGAGCAGATTTTTTAAAGCCGTGGAAAGAGGTGGACGAGGCACGGCTCGGGAGGAATGAAGCGCGCAGACGCCGCAGAGTATCGTAAGGGTAAACAAAACTGTAGCCAGAAAGGGATCATGCGAAGTTGGAGAGACGAAGACCCGAAGAAGAAGCCAGAGCTTGGGAAATTACAGGTGGAGGAAGGTATATGGGAGTGATGAGCGCTGAGCGCTGGGCCTCGGAGGTGTTCAAGTTGACGAGAATGAAGGAGATGGAACCGAGTGCCAGTGATTCGTCGTCAACGTAATTGATAAACTTATCTTGACAACATTGATTTCCTTCAACTTGAAGTTTTTTCGCGCCAATGTTTCTTTCTCGTATTTCGTTTGCTCCCGAGTAGCGAACCCAGTAACTTGAAGGCTATTACAGTGCAACTACATGTCATCGACACGCTTAGACGATTGTTCTGTTTGGTTACAAATACATCTTGGTACACTGGCAACTACAAGTCATATTGTCATACAGTCCAGACATGTGCAAACAATGTGCGCCGTGACCTTCAGGAACGGGCTATGATAATTTTATGTTTGTTAACTGAGGTACCGAGCATTATCACGCGTTTGACTGTCAAGAGGCGTCAAAGTGAAATCTTTTGACATGCTAATATCCGTTGTGCGTTTGGATTGGCTGCTCGCTCCTACGGCCGAAAACCCCGCATTCCGAAGTACCTGGTCCAGTATCATACAATCATCTAATGGCGCTCAGATGTTAAAATTTTGACAGTTATCACCGTGATCTGGTCCTCAAGTATTGACAGATGAATTCTTCGAGTGTCTTCAATTGTTGGTGCCTTTATAACGAACCCATTCTTTGACCATTTGAGGTAAAACGTTCGAACGTTCTGCAGTTCTCTTCATGGCGCCGATCATCATCAGCGATCATCTCGCTTCAATGAAGCGGATTTTCGTTCATCCTCGTTCACCTCATCTCTTATATTATCCGCATTATAGCCCGATGCAGAGGTTTGCAGATTTCTGTCATATATAATCATCCAAAGTACCTACCCCCATTTGACTTCTCTTTTTCACCTGAAAATGCCGCAGCTCTCGGTTGTAGCCAGCGAAGCATCAGTCAGTTATTTGCGAATAGCGTCCGTCTCCATCGCATTTTACGAGTGAGTTCGTCTCTTTGGGAGCTGCAGCGTTGCAATCGTCGCGATATTGACCAATTGCTCCAGCTATATACTCACACTTCCTGCAGAATGGCGCTTTTACCGAAGCCAAACTTCCATTTTCCGTCTCAGGTGTGTGTATGCATTTGCATGGGCGCATGCTATCGCTAACAAGCTTAACCACACGATAACATCAGTCTATCTTGCATCTTGTTCATCCTCATACGGTTTGCTCTGTGCTCCCCTTCATGCTACTTTTTACTCACGTTCACACAGCTATGTTAGTGTATTGACCATGATACTCAGCAACTACGGCTTCTTTGCCACTACCTTTACCGATGAAACATGCGAACGTTACTTTCTGGTAGCGCCTATCTTCAAAGGTCTGTCCCTTGATACCTACTAGGGCTGTATTGACCACGCTGCAGTCATACAAATAATGATTTCACAAGTCATCGTAGGCGTCAGGTACGTTCTAAAGGTCCTTGTTGGCTCCACGCAGTACAATATTGCGCATTTTGTAGGACGTTTAATATTGCAAAGAGGGATAAGCGTGTCGGGATATTTCTATTGGTGCTATATGCCATCACCGTTGGGGTAAGCTCTTTCACACGTGCATGATGTCCCTTCTCTTACCCGTTTTAGTTTGAATGGTTCACCAATATCTTCGACCGGTACCGTAAGTTTTCGGAATATACTTTAGTCTCGAGTTCGTACTGATATTCCAAACTAACAGCTGTTGAAGTTAATGTATGTCGTTCTCCTCGTGACAAGACCCCACACAAACTGTTCCTTTTTAGGGAAAGTAAGCCACATATTTACCATTATGTCGCTATCCAGGTCCTCACGAAGCACAGCTGTTCCCCAGTAAATTCCGGGAAAACGCTGTCGGCCTGGATATACTACCTCGATGCGATGATATACGACCTCATAACGTTGGCGATATCCACTTCGTACCTCCTGCGGTACAGTCCTCTCAGTACTAGGTACACCCTTTCTCTCTCCACTGTCATCAAAGTCGCTGATCCATCTTCAGAGTCGAGCAGCTGATTCGGGTGTAAGTCTCTCATCGCTGGGTTAAGGAACGCCCGTCACTCATGGTACTCAGCCTGATCTATGATGGCATTGGGTATTTTGTTGCGCTGACAGGCATGCCCCTGCTTTTTCCGACCACCCTCTTGACTCACCGTCCATCTAGGGACGAATGCATTTAACCTCATCCTTTATCATGCGACCAACCGCGAGACTCAGGTAAGCCGTCTTGATTTATGATACTGTCTGTAAGCTTAGTGCGCCTGTCTTTGTTCGCTCCTATTAGACGGCAGGGTAAGCTTCATAGATCGGTTTGACTTGACCAAGATCACCCAGAAGGCATTGTTAGGGCGTCATTAGGCTATGCTGTCACCTGGATCATGAGCCAGCGGATCCTCATCCATCTGCAAGGTGCGCACTCACCATAAACTTGCCGCTCCTGCTCTGACGAACCCGCCATTCTCATCCACGCCCCATTTCTTGCGCTCTCACGCACGCAGAAATAAAAGATCCAGAGAACCGTCGCATGGAACGCGTGGTCCTCGCGCGTTCTCCCCGGAACGCGATATCCGCCTTTCGCTCGCAGTTCGATTCCAAGGGACCCATCGACGCGGAGTTCGCCCCTACAACGGCGCGCAATATGCGTCCCAACGATGTGGAGATGGATATACAGGTGTGCGTGGAGCGCACGATGGTGGTAGACTACATGGATGAGTATGAGCGTTCGAGCTCGTGCGAGAAGCCAACGGGAGAGAGGATCTAAAAGTATAAAACTGGGCGATAAATATACCCATCTAGAACACTAGATTTTACCATGTAAAGTCTCCACCCTCGGCAAGTAACTGAGGGTGAAATAATGGTATACAGCTATGGAGACAGAAACTAATACAACATTGTGAAGGGCTGCAATCACAGTGAATCGCTGAGGGGAATACGACTGAACATCGACATCAATAATGCTCGCCAGGATATATCCTAGGAGAGAAATACACTAAAACATTATACTACTTCTGTGGACTTGATCAACGATTCGCTCTGCGACCGGCTCCTCAATCTCCTCGCCATCCAGCTGAGCCCCCATGCGCCCGCTCGACCCAAGACCCACTGCACGGCGCGCATGCCAGGCACGAGCCCCAGTGCATCACGCATATCCCACATATCGCGATGGTACGTAATCCTTCCCTGCTCGTTGAAGCTCAAGCGAGTGAGTACAGGCAGCTGGAGATGGAGTGGCGACGGGACCACGAATGGTGTACCGGGGACAGGGAGCGAGGGGATGCCCGGGAGGACGACTGAGAGCTCATGCACAGCTTCGCTTGCGGGCGAAGACGCACGGAGGGAGAGAGACTTGGGTACCTTGAAGCCTATATGCAGGTCTGGGAAAAGTAGAATATTGAGGGTGTGCTCGACGATGCTCTTTTTGTGGCCGTCTGTATGAGTGTGCTGTGAGGATCTGGTGGAGGACGGGTGATAGCTACAAGACGCACCGAAGCTTTCGCTCTCGCTAAATTCTTCGACTTCGGACCAGACTCGCAGGACACGAAACCACGGATCCGAGTCAGCAGGATCTGGAGGTTGGAGGTGGAGTAATGTGCGGAGTACTGTGGATGGTCTTGGAAAGTCGATTGCAGAGAATTGGCGTGCGAGGGTGTGGATATCAGCGATGAGGGCTCGGGACGTGGCAGTTATCACGGGATTTTCGTAACTTTGGATATGCATCAGCATTATACCAGCAGTTCATACAAGGTATCCTCACACTGGACATGGGGCACCCGTGAGCAAGAGTAAGGACAACATGGAATAGTGACTAACCTGCACGAGTCTCATAGAAAAACTCCGCTGTATCAAGAAAGCTTGGAGACAGAGAGTTGTCGTATACAAAGCCACAAACTTGATATGTGAGGGGATTACATGACACCATAGATAATTCTGAAGGGTGCAGCATGGGTTGCCGTAGCTGGGATACGAGTTGCTGTATGGATGATGTGCTGGAGTGGCCTGACGTTGGGAAAGGAACGGTGGACGTCATGGTAGATGATTTGTGAATGGTTACAGAGCCAGGCTGAGTCGTTCAAGACTTCAAGTGCGCCCCACCAGTGACGGATGGACCATTACCACTTTCAGTTTTACTGGACCACGTTAGTCAAAATTGCTTACACAAAGTATAAGCCCCTAACTAGCACTTAACCTTAACCCATTTAGTGTTCGACCGTTCGCTTCGGAAATGCATGACTTGACTTCGTTCACTTCTGAATCGAGAGGACCGTCATTCGAAGTAACCAACTATATCTGTGTTATCTTACGTTTCT
>PVYL01000644.1:0-12404 GCA_002995455.1 Rhizopogon fuscorubens | reverse complement strand
TTAATGCATCGCCCACTAGCTAGTGCTGCTGAGATCTCCACTGGAACGCAAGTCCGAGTCGTCTATACTACCTCCACAGCCACACTCACAGGTTGGTTTTTACCAAAAAAGGCAGGCGCAGCTCACAGCGTGTTTTTCTCGATTCTCGGGTGCGCGACGTGGCTGTCACCCGTACTTGTCCACATGCCAACGCAGACCTAGTCAAAAGCCCTAGCACACCCACTTTCGCGACCACTTCCACCCGGCCATGTCTGCTCACGAACAAAATAGCGAAGCAGCAAACCGTCCCTATTCCTTCGACCTCACCCTCGAGCTCGAGCGCCAACTCGACAATGAATCATCCCCGAACTCGCCAGCGGATGCTATAGGGCCCCACTCCCTAGATCCTCATGTCCTCGCTTCCATCATTACTCAACTGAGAGCGTCACTCACTGATGTGACTAGAGAGAGAGATGAGTTGTTGCACACAGTCACTGAACAACGTGCCCGGGAGGCAGGGGCCGCAGTCACAATGGAGGACATGGTGCAGAAATGCTCGAGGATGCAGGAGGAACTGGATAGTGCTCGTGCTAAGATTCAAGATGACGAAAACACGATATCAATACTTCGGACAAAAGTCGAGGAAAGCAGGTTCGTTTTCTATCTCACCTTGCGCAGTGCGCCGCTGACGGTGCCTCCTGACTTCTTAGACGTGGCCTCATGCGTCTGCAGTCTGAGAGGCGGGCGAGTCATGTGCCGTCTACCCTTGACTTGTCTAGAATTAACACCACTGCTTCGAGTGGCCCGCCGTCTTCTAAGCGTGCCTCTTTCAACCCTCTCACTGGATCGGTGGCTGGGCGTACCAATGCCCACAGACGTATATCCTCAGTCTCGGACAGCGCTTATTTGACATCCCCTACCCCTACTTCATTCACCCTTCCCGATGCGCAGAAGAGTAGGACCCAACAGCCTGCAAATGCGAGGAGGGTGTCAGGCATATTCGGTCGGCCATCACCGCCGCAGTCTCTTTACCCATCGGAAGATTCTACTGAACTCGAAATGCTACGCCAGGAGCTAAATGCTATGAAGGCTGAGCTAGATGACGTGAAGCACGAGTTAAATGAATCCAACGAGGCTCTTGAAGCTTCAGACACTTGCGTCAAAGCACTGCGGGAATTCATCGAGGAGAACCAAGTTGGAGTCGTGCCAAAGGGTTTACCTTCTTTACCTGGGGAGGAGAAGAAGACCACACCAGCTGCCTCAGGGTGGGGATTTAAACTCTGGCGAGCAGAGTCAAATTCCACACAGAGCCCCGTAGCTTCTTCGTCTCATGCTTCTCACGCAGCATCCCCATCTCTGTCATCATTACCTCCTATCCCACTTACCAAGAAATTGGGCGACTTCTTTGGTGCTCGCGCCGGAGCAGCCCCCATAACACTAACACCGCCGCATGTCGAGCGTGAGCCGATGTACAACGGCTTGTCGGATACGTCATCTCTCGAAGATTCTGTGGCTGAACCCATCAGCCCTAGTAGCGAGCGCCCTCGGCCACCTGTCTACGTCCGAGACACCACTAGCGTAACATCGGAATCATCGCGGGACCTTGGCGTCAAACTTGAGGGAAGGTCAATCTCACCCGATGGGGAGTTCGCCCCTGTTACGATTTGATTTGGTGCAAAGGATGTTTTCTAATCTAGTCTTCGCGGGGTTGATGAGGATAATAGACTCTTCCGATTTTATTTTCTCGACCTCGGAATTTTACATAGACGGGAATCTCTCACATGTAGGTTCGGTTTGATATATGTTCGCAAACATAGCATAATACCCTGTAATGAAGCTATTAAATTACCACGCCTGGGATGGAAGAGTACGTGAGTCGCAAATTCACAATATTGAGATACATTCGTGGATAAATTTTCATTGAGCCAATGCCATCTTGCCCTGGATGGTAGCTGACAATTTGAGTTAAAGTTATTGGTGATAAATTTAGGCAGAATTTCGTAATTGACGCAGCGCTTTTGTCTTTAGACTAACAATCAACTGTGCTTATCTCTGTTAGAACACTGATCACTGTCAGAGGGAGCATGTCGAGTTCTCTAGCAGCTTCTTGGACAGACAAAAGCATGCAGTACGTATTGCGTAAAGCAACGGGGCTCCTTGTTGGCTGTCCAGTGTCCACTAGTCTTTAAATGCACTCCAAGTGTCCCGTGTTTTGACAAAAAGACCTGTGGTCCAAAAAAAAAGCAAAGACTAAACGGTGCCCATGGGAAAAAAAAACAAGGGGGGAACTTTGCCTCAGAAGAGACCCCAGCCCTTGGGTGAAGATATATTTTGGACTGTGAAGAAAGTATAACGTTGCATCAATGTTGTCAGGCCTACCAGAATTTGTAATTTTCTTACTCACCTGAAAGATTTGGTTCCATATTGACTTGGACCCGTGAAGCTGTAGATTATATTTATACAGTCCTCTAGTGATAGTGATTGCTGGATTACAGAGAAAGATAATTTGCATATATGTAGGAGTATGCACCCACACAGAAATAAATTTCTTCAAAGGAATGAATGGCTATGTATTCCTCGGTGATACCGTATCTTCAAAAGTCGTAGCTAGGAAACGAACATTTGAAAGATGAAACTTGTACCCACAACGCGTTGGGAGTGTGCCGGTAATCTCGATATGCTGCGTAAGTATCATAGAATGAATGCGGCAACTTGAGTAAGAGGCACCAGCGCTATAACTCACACTATTCAAGCCGGGTGCGTGGAAGGGATGTTTGAATTGAGAATCATTAATCAGCACCCATATGCTGGGCATCTCGGGGGACAGATGGTTTCATCTCTCCGATGATCGGCCGTGAAGTGCTTATGGGGATTTAAATGATTGGAAACCCCTTGTGATGTTTTGACCGTCCAAGGGCAATTACCCGTGGTAGACGATGACGTCTTCTGGCCGCATTGAAGCTCCTGTGAGTTTTCGAATGTCACGGATTCGTACGAAGTCGAAGTCATAGAACCAATCTCACGGCCGTGCGTCCTGGCTGCCGTCTGTGCCTACTTGTTTGGATGATCGGTCTTATCATCCCAACGCCTCTAGGCACAGGGAAAAATGGGCAACGGAAAACAGCAAGTAGTTTATTGAGATGAGTCGATGAGAGCTGGAACGACGTTACTGAGCGGAAACGTTTTGCGACTTTGCTAACATCATCGCTTTGCCGATCTAGTCATTGGAAAACTCTATCTGATATGTTCCGAACAGATCCACCATTGGATCAATACTAGATCTTGGACTAAGATAGTATCGGAAACTTCGCGCCGACCGAGTTATATGGGCGGCAAAGTGGCAACATGTTATCCTGCCTGCAAGCTGAATAAAATGATGCACTGCCGCCCCGGGCGTCATGGCCGAGTTCGAACAATCGTCTTCTTTTTATCTATCCCTGACGGTAGGGTTGATTGGAGCTGCCAATCGGAGAATGCGCTCGATTTTGATGGTGGTTTGCTGGTGCCGTAGTTAGATTTGGAAACGAAGTGTGTGCTCTCGTCATGATCCATGACATTGGCAGATATCTTCTGTGCTTCTCGTCGGATGCGGCCATGAGCTAATGATGATGACCTCCACAGAACTTGAATTTGCAATTACCTAGACGGGATACGCCATAGCATCAGTATTAATCACAATTGTCCCCAGGGTTGTGGGTATCGAATCCAGTGGAGAGTCGCGAATGAAACACGTTGGTACCTTGGGGAAACCTGAATACAGCTCCATTGCGACCGAACTCTGTATGTAAACTAGGTTTATGCCCTCCTCTGAGTGAGCCACACTAATCCGTGACTGGTGCACACTGCACACCCATGCAACGACAGAGAGAAAATGATTATCCGAGAAGGAGTTGAAAGAATGGCAGATCGTGCAACATGTGCAGGCGCGGATGGCCTCGTGTTCTTGGACGAGGGGTCGCGAGTGACATTCTCGGTCTCCGCGTTAAGCTTGGAGGTCAGCGATGCTAAATTTGCTTCCGTGCCGAAAGAGCGGCAAGGGGTTGATGACCCGATATATCCATCCACCGTGGAATTTGGTTGGATTTAACGATATTCATACCCGTCACAGTGTGTTAATATGGTCAGGCTGTCTTCTTCTTTCTTCCATCAGTCCTCATTGCCCTTGCATGACACCCTCCCCATCCTCCATAGATCGCATGGACCAAGTCGTTTACTCCGATGCAGCCAAAAAGCGCAGAAAGGGTGCTACTCGTCTTTCCTGTGCAGAGTGCAGACGGTGCGCCTTATAAATCAATCCAAACTATCCGCTCACCTATATCTTTATCTTCCAGCCTCAAACTGCGCTGCGACAGAGTCATTCCTTGCGGCTCGTGCGTCAAACGGGGTTGCGGTGCTATCTGTCCAGACGGTGCGCCTCCAGCTCAATACAATACAACCCGACTCATTCATAATCTCTGTCATAGGTTCCTTGACAACTGGTCAGGGAAATAGGTGAGGTTCGCCCATGACACTAGGCAGAACACCCTCCATGACCTTTCAATCCAGATTCGTCCTCGCATCCACTCAAGAGCTTCATGAGAAAATATCAGAACTCTGTCAACGTGTGCGAGATCTAGAAGATGCTCTTCGATATTCGCACTCTATCGTATCCTCAGAGAGGCATCATCTACTGACAGACGAATTATTGCAAATTAAATCACCCTTGCAGCGCGAGCCTCCGAGTAGCAGAAACATACCTCGGCGCGAAGCGAAGGAAGAAGATCAAAATGGCGAAGTAGTTGACGCTTTTGGCTCGTTGTCAATTAACGCTGCTGGAAGTGCAAAATACTTCGGCTCAATTGCGAATTCCTGGGTGCGTCATAATTTATCAACTTGACTGTATCTCTGATCATGCATGCTCTAGTATTTCTTACAGGTCCGTTTAAGACCTTTGCATTAGCTTCTACCATATTCTGAACGACTGCAGAATGAAGCGACTGAGGACCATGAGACTGAAAGCGATCGTCTCGCTGCACTTCAAGCCGTCCTTCCATCCGACATCCTGGTGCGAAGTGGGGCGTTCCCAATCATGCCTTCAACACATACATCCATTCAACTTGAGAACGTCCGACTCAGAAATCTCTACTGGTACCTTCCCCAGGCCCCCAAAGCTATGGAGTTGTGTCAAACGTACTATCGCCTAGGTGCATGGATGTCAGTACACTTTTTCTATCGTGAAATTCAAATTCAAAAAAATTTCCCACCAGGTACAATCCCATAAGTCAACAGTGCTTCTATGAAGATATATATCCACAATTTTATGCCTCCAATGCTAGCCCGCCCTCCGATGATCCGCTTCTTTCACACAAACTATCTCTCTTGTTCATGGTTCTCGCAATCGGCAATCTCATGGATGTACATCAACCAGCTTACAACATCGAGGCCGAAAAGTGTCACCAACTGGCCCGCGCAGCACTATTTCAAAGCTCACTGTTCGACGAACCGACTATCAGTGCCGTTCAAGCTCTCGTAAGCATCCAGGGGGATCCCGTAACCACGCTCATACTTGCCGTAGTTCCTCATGACCTTTTACCTTTTCCTTTCTGACCGACACGGTTCTAATTCCGGAGCAAGATGGGCTATTATGGGCATCGCTATCAAGGTGGCACAGAGTGTAAGCTGCTTAGAACTTACCAGCTCACTGTTACTAATCTGACCGTTCGACAGATTGGCCTGCGTATGTGCCTTGTTTTAGTCTGGTGCGGTTTATAAGTTAATATCAATTAGATCGGGATCCAAGCCGGTGGAATGTGGATCCTAAGGAGACCCTGCGTCGCAGAGAGCTCTTTTGGGAACTTTATACATACGACTCCTGGCAGGTGGGTCAATTTTAGTAATATGGGCGCTGTTCATCACACCGGCGTTGACAGTGTCTTACATTTGGTCGACCGGTGGCATTTTACTCGGCCCATATTGACTGCAAGATGCCTTACTCCAGTGATGCGCCAGAGGAAAAGATATGTAAGTTCTCATTCTATCGGAAATATCCCACCCCTGCATCGCCATTACGTACTAACTCACAATGTTGACTCCAGTCCATGCATGGAAGCATCGTTTTGCATCAGAATGCATGAGCATCGTCCATGATCAAGCATTCGGTGCTAAGTCACCCACATATGCTACGGTTCTTCAGCTTGACCGCAAACTACGTGCCTTTCCTGTCCCGCCAGCTTTACAAGTCGTCGGTTTCGGTTCTTCGCCCTCAGGGTCGACTGATGCACGCCATTCAGAGAGTGTCCTGCTGATATTGCAACGGCACATCGTGTTGGCCGTCCGGGAAATGAGTGAGTTAATTTCGAAAACCTAACCTTGACATATCACGGAAAATTCCTCTTATCTACTCATTAAATCCCGCAGCAGATGCACTGACACACTGCCCCATCAGATCTTCTATACCTCCATCGGAGTTACTTTGCACGTGCCGTAACTGACCACCCAAAAGACCCCCTGGGAAGTCCATATGGCACCTCGGTCATTGCTGCTTATCGTAGTGCCGGCTCGCTCGTTGCACTCATGCGTAACCTTCATACCCAATTGAAGGAACCAAGTGAGCGTATCTGGTTCCTTTGGGGTCACATGTTTTCCTGTGCTGTATGTATCTTCAACTTCTAGCAAACGGCCTCAGTAACCACAGAATGCCATTTATAGATTATTTTGGGCTCCGTGGTTACGAGGTGTCCCTCGATGAGTTTAGCTCCGTCGGCGTTGGTGCAATTGGATTCTGCCTGCGAATTATTTTCGAGAACAGCTAGGGGATTCCGTGCGCAGTCCGTACTGGTAAGTTCCTTCTGCATATTTGAGAACGCGGACACAATACGGAGTACCCATACTAATGCTTGTCTACAGGAAGTAATGCTCCGCCTTCGAGAGAAAGCTCGTGTCAGCCTCAGTGAGTATCGACAGGGACAAGCGTCGCCCCTCACGCGTCAAATTTCCGAACCATATTCGCCACGTGATGACCTCGATGAGTTAGCTACACTTGGAGGAAAGACGCGTTTGGTTGCGAAGAAGGAAGCAGGATCAGCTGCGTCATCACCCGCTGTCATTGATCGCTCGCCCACATCTCTCAACCCAGTGGTTCCTCTCCCACTCATGTCAGGACACACACCCCAAAGCGTGCACCCGAACGTTGCAGCTTACCTGTACTCTTTCCCCAACGCAGGAAATGATACGGTGCACACATACTCAAGTCCGCCCGCGTATACCATGTCCCCTACCAACGAAACCTCACCTCGTTACCAAGAAACCTCGAGTTATAACGAACACGCACCAGCGCAACCCATGGAACTTGTACCCGGACAATTCCCCAATTACTTCCCCGTGTACGACTACGGCCTCAGCACGGAGGCCAACTACCAGCGACTGAACGGACAAATGTCAAGTGCAGGGGTGTCGCGCGGCGATTCTCCAGAAAGTATAAACACGATGCAGAACGCCTGGCAAGATCTCGTGACGCAGAGCGGCATCGAGATGGAGTTATGATGGTTGTCGTTTGTGTCGGACAAAGGAGGAATTTCTTGATCCTGCCTACTACATATGACGATGTGCGGGCAGCTTTGCGGGTGAAGATTCTGTCCCATTCCTGCTTTTTCTGATGACTAAGGTAAGGTGTACGTGTATCTATGTATTGTACCGTGCTGTCTGGTACAACAGTATTTTATGGTATCTTGATATCTTGATGATCCGTCTGGGGTTGCCACGGAAACCCATAACCCGCATCCCATCCAGATCTTCAAAGGTTGTAAATCTTCTCAATAGGGCACGCATTATCAGTATCTTCGATATAATGTCCGCGATGAGATGCTATTGGGCACGGGCCGCACGGCGACTCGGAGTCTATCTATGTCTTACTTAGTAGTCTAAGACATGTTTGCCTAACCCACCCTAAAGGTGGGCGTGCTTAAAAGCTATAGTACACCCTTCTCCGAGCAACCTACCTATAAAGAGGCGCTGAGCTGCAGTAATAGAGCGACCTCATGATTGTTTTTTTGCACGCTTTCCCCCGTCAGCCTCCCTTGTTCAAACGTTTCGCCCTGACCGCCGACTAGACTACCAGTATTACGTGCAGACACATTCCTTGACACGGATTCGCGTTGTACACTGCCACATGTTTCACTCGAAGGATGCAGCTAGTTGGATGCCGCATCGGCCAGAATGTTCTTTCGCCGAGGTCCCTTATCTACATCTGGACAGGGGTTTCGAGGGATCGCTTCTCAGACAGACGTGTCAACTCAGCTGTCAAATGTTGGATTTGCAAAGATGGTACTCTCCCTCCGTTGTGCAATGCGGCGTAAGGTTTCGCGATGCCATCCAATCAGAATGTTCTTTCGGGCCCTATCTACATCTGGACAGGGGTGGGTTGTCAAAATATTGGATTTAAGTACTCGCTTGAAGTGCTAGTATCAGTTGAGCACAAGGAAATTGTCAGAAAATGTAGGTTCCTTCGTGCAGGAGTAAAAGCCCCGAGATAGAATCTTGTCCGTTCACAGTGCGACTCGTCGGGTTTCTCAATGAAGTCATCGAAAGCGTTTGATTCGCGTTGATTCCGAGTCGAACGTCTTGACATGACGATAAACGAAATGGAATACAAGTTTCGTGAGGTCATGCAGCAGGCAGGATACCTCACCATGAAAGAGATTATTACGGAGTAATTTATTGTCAGCCACTGAAAAACGTCGTCGTCTGGATTTCTTGCAAGTGGTGTGTGGTTCTTTGAGATGCGGCAAGATGCTGTTTTACTACGTCAGTATCAACGCAAGAAAGAGCGACGAGCTCAAGTCACGCTTAAACTTTTGAAGAGCTTGCCATAGTCGCGAGTGATGGTGGCAATAAAATCCTCTTTCAAGGACAGGGAACTGTATTATTCATACGAATCCCTTTGTCTCTAGTGAGACGAGCAGCCTGCATGCGAGGGTGATCGCCGATCGGGGTTGGGAGGAATATCACAAATTAGTGCCACGGGGAAGCAGCCATGAATGTCGAATTCTTTGCACGCTTTCTCCCATCGACCTCCGGATCCTGCCTTATTCATTGTTCGATGTCTTGATCGCCAATCCTTGCTTTGAACGCGTCATTTTAAATTTTTTAGATGTCTTTCTCGTCAAATTGCAGTGTGCACGCAGGCATTTATAGGCCGAGTCAACTGTTTGGTCTTATTTTCCTGCGGTCGGATGCGTACAGCCAAGTTTCGGGGGAAATACCTAACTTACTGAATATACCTTCCCCATCTCTCACCTCCTCTCATGGTAATCTGTAGGGCCTCACCAGGAGTAGGACGTCGACGTGTGAGTCGTCTTTTTGATATCGTGGGAACCAACTAACATGGGTGGCAGTTACAAAGGAAGGTCGTGGTATGTGGTGACGGCGCTTGTGGTATGACCTTCGAGAATCTGCTTCACCCCGTTGATGCTAAGTGCTATGACCGTGACAGGCAAGACATCGTTGCTGAACGTCTTCACGAGGGGCTTTTTTACTCAAATATAGTAAGCACGGCATCACAGAATTTCCAACTTTTGATACCGACTCGCGCCGGTAGCGAACCTACCGTCTTCGAGAACCATGTGCATGAGATGACTGTGGACGACCAGACTGTGGAGCTCACTTTGTGGGATACAGCCGGTGAGCAAGCACATAGCCCATCCCTATATCCTTCACTGTAACATCTGACGTTTGAAGAGGACATTAGGACAGGAGGACTTTGACATGTTGCGGACGATGAGCTATTCAGATACGCATGTTATCATTCTGTGCTTCTCTGTGAGTTCTGCGGAAGCCTTTTCATTCCCAGACGTTGGACCTTAATGCTGCCCTGCCAGGTTGACAATCCGACGTCGCTGGAGAATATCGAGTCAAGGGTGCGTGCACTCACACTTTCCGTGCTTCCTCCCAACCGAATGTCTGCGAACAGTGGATTGATGAGATAATAGAATACTGTCCGGGCGTGAAGGTATGTCGATAACTCTTGGTTTCCTTCTGGGTCGGTGGTTGATTTTCGAAACCAAAAAAAGCTTGTCCTAGTCGGTAAGGTTGCACCATCGTCCCTTCCAACATTACTGTCTGATAAATGGTAGCCCTTAAATGCGATCTACGAAACGACCGATCTGTCCTTGAGCGACTTGCTCGGTTTGATGCGCATCCTGTGCAGTATGAAGAGGGTCTTGCAGTTGCTCGTCGAATACGAGCATCTCGGTATCTCGGTGCATAGTATTCTTTGTTTACCTCACTATTCGTAAGCTGACTGAAGCCCTTTAGAATGCAGTTCCAAGCACAATAGAGGCGTCACAGAAGTGTTCTACGAGGCTGCACGCGTTTCTTTAAGCTCACGTGCAAAGGGGTCCAGTGGTGGATGCGTGATAATGTAATTTTACCACGTCATATACAGCTTGAGCTGCGCTCGCTTCTTTTTAATACCTTACTATGCACTAATCTCTGGACATTCAATACTTATATGCTTACCACATACTACTCGAAGTGACGGGCAAGAATATTCATTACAACAGATCCGGAGCATAGTCATTATGCTATGACCCAATGCACAAGGCCTGAGTAGTATCCACCTTATCCTCCAATGGGTGACGGGATCGATAAGGGGGCTGAGGCTTCTTGCTACTCTTTCGAATGTCGAATTAATTGAACTCGAATGATGGTGGCGATGGATCCAACCACAAGGTTTGATGGTTTTCTGGCAGTTGACAAGTGTGTGGACGGAAGCGAAGTTCCACAGATTAGGAGAAATTAATATTAATTGGGAACCGTTGAAGCGCACTCACTGAGTGAGCGAAACTTCCGCAGCTTGAAATGCAAAAACTCTCATTGAATTGGTCACGTGCAGTTGCTGTAAACTCGAGGCTACTACTGGTAGTACGCACAGCTGCAAATGTGGCAACAGGTGTAGTTCTGAAGAACCTGAACGTCGAACCATACCCATCGAGTCGTAGGAACTGCCAACCTTCGCACGACTTCAGTTGAACTGACTTCTGCAAGTCACATGGTTTCGAGGGTTGCGAAGTCCCTTCACTTGGATAACACTAACACTAGTTGAGTGACGCGACCTCACTTCTGACCCAATATTGCCATATCAATATACCAACGTCTGGCGCAATCCAGCTACCCATACCCTGGTAGCAGTGGTTAATCCCGCCTGCCTCAACGTCTTCCATGCTCTCGGACTAGTGGTTCTCGATGTAATTATCACGATTTCTCTGCACACATCCTTGTACAACAAGGTGCAGCTTTCTTCATTCCCAGGAACTCCATTGCCAATGCGAATTCTGAATCCACGGCCGTGCAGTACGGCCCTTTCCGTCACCATTTGCGGATGCATTTCTCATCCACGAAATGCGTGTCTGGGCCACTTCGATGGGTGATGCGAGTGTGGACACTGATATCGTGCGGAGAAACATGGATGCCGAGCGGTTGAAGATGGCAGTACTGAGGTGGCCGTTGGCACGGGAGTTTTCGCATGTGCGGAGACGGGTGGACGCGGCGGTCGAGGTGGAACCCGAGCTTGAAGACGAAACGGACTTACGAATATGAGATTGATGGGTTATGTTCAGTGTTGATGAGCTAGGAGTCTTATATAGAAAATGAATGGTCTGTAGCGATAGTAAATGATTGGGACGCGGGTATGACGAAGGTCCTGTTCGAGTCTTATGGACGGTGCGAGAGGCTAAAATTGACATGCGTGCTGAGGTAAGAGAGATGGGATGTAAAATGATGCGAACATGTGCTTACCGTTGGACAAGCCCTTGTGTCATGAGATGCATAGTCAACTGCTCGAATGGCGTGCGGCGTCCACGGCTGAGGTGTCCATCACAGGCTGGAACCCGTCGAAGGAATCAGGAGTGTAATCCTTGCGCTCGATGCCTTTCTTCAGTTCTCACTTATGGTCATATTCTCCCTGTTTGAAATGACATTAGTGTGATCAGAACAGTGTGCACGACTCGTCAGGATGGCGATACGCCGTTGCAACACCATCTCTGAGGTTCACAGCTCGTACTGTCGTTTACATGCAAAGTATTTCTACGCATATCGGAATTGTCGCATATTCCACAAGTGCATCATAGTGAGTCGGTGCATCCCGGGCCTCGTATGATTGGTTGTTAGCCACGAAGTTAGGAAGATGTGGTTAAACCATACTGCGATATGGAAAGGAAGGTGTATCACGAGCAACTGCCTGTCCGACAAGCCGAGATGGCGGCTACCTCCTATTCGGAGCAAGAGACGGGCGTCTGAATGGCGGGCTATGCAAGGGCACGAGGATACAGCATGTATAATGTACCGTGCGAATAATCGAAACAATATATCCCACATAACATTGACATTAGACGATACTTGGACCGTATTGAAAGGATCTCTGAACCTGAACACACTTATTGGTGAGTGAC
>PVYL01000643.1:0-10691 GCA_002995455.1 Rhizopogon fuscorubens | reverse complement strand
CGGTCCGAAACCTCCTTCGCTGATGTTCTCGTGACTAGAGATCAGCGTGACTTGCTTATGCTAGTGATGATGATGGATGCGATGTCATTCTCTTCAAGTTGTATCTCACGTGGTCTCTTCACGTGGGAAGCATCACGACTCGTTCTCTCCGTTCAGCCTGCGACGTGCTTCTGAGCCCTGAGTCAGCCTTCTGGATCAGCTGTTGAAGGTGCCCCCCCTCGTGTTCAGTATGTCACATCTCCTCGTTTTACAAGTGTCACATAAATATTTGCCACCAGCGTAGTATTTTTCGCCAATCGAACTGTCATCGGGTACTAGTAACATGCGTTTCTACGTCCTCGGATTGGGGCCCATTGGCTGCCTTCTCGCTCATAACTTACGTTCCGTTCTTCCACGCGCCCACCCAATCACCCTCGTTTACAAAACCGCCAAGCAAGCGTGGACGCCAAAAAATGCAGCAGCCAAAATTACTATCGAGAACCAAGGTGTACGACAGTCCACAGATGGTTTCGATATCGAGGTGCTTGACAAGTATAGCGGAACAGGCGGCGGGGTACGCTTCAATCCGCAGCTTTCTAGGCAGGAGAGTGCCGTATTCGCCCCCAGCGATGAGGATTTACGGACAGAGCCCATTGAAGCATTATTCATATCAACCAAAGCATACAGCACTGTTCCTGCATTGGAACACTTGGCACCACGCCTCACGTCTCGCAGTACAATTGTGCTTTTACAAAATGGAATGGGAATATACGAAGACCTCATCCAGCGAATATTTCGCAATCCTGAAAGCAGGCCGCACTTTATCCTGGCATCAATCACCCACGGGGCATGGGCTAAGTCGCCGTTCCATGTGGTGCATGCGGGCATTGGGGACATTACATTCGGGATTGCCCCAGATACCCGAAAGCGGGATTTCGAAGCCTCCATGGCGGATGAAAGCAAGCCGCTGTATGAGAGATCACTCGTTCTGGATGATATCACACGTCCTGGTGATTCGATGTTCGATCAATACCGCAGCCTCCGACACACAGTCGCTGCCCTACAATCCATGGATGCCCTAGAATGTAGATGGAGTCCTATTGCAGACGTCCAACTTGCGATGCGCAAGAAGCTCGTCGTGAACGCCATTGTGAATCCACTCACAGCTATTCTAGGCTGCCGCAATGGTGGTCTCTTTAAGGACAAGTCATCCCAGCAACTGGCGCGGAGCATCTGCGAAGAAGCTGCGGCAGTTTTCCATGCACAGATTGAAGCGGATACGCAAACGTGGCTCGACTCGTTGGATCCTGGAGTAGATAAGAGCCAGGCACCGGTGGGGCGTGTGTCAAAGGAGCTTGGAGCGGATGCACTTGAACGCGAAGTCCACCGCCTAGCAAATCTAACACGAGGTAACATCTCGTCCATGCTTTCCGACATCAGGAAGAACAATTCAACGGAGATCGATTTCTTAAATGGTTACTTAGTTCGGCTGGGAGAACAATATAATGTGCCCATGCCAGTCAATAAGGCCCTTGACCAGTTAGTCAAGATGCGGTGCGCCATACCAGTCGATCAGACGTTCTAGTTTGACCGGTGTTGTCCGACCCGAGTGAGTCGCAGTGGTCTTTCATTTGACTGTCTACTTATTTCCGCGCCTTGATGTATTATTAGTCAATTCCCTTGAGACTATCAAGTCGGTACTTACAATAAAGAGTATAGGCAGCATTGAGGACATGTCATGGAGGAGATCAAACGGGTCACTAAGTATGTCCGACGAAGCTGCTCATTAATGACTACGGCATTACAAATAGATGAGGTATGTCCATATGAGCTGTTTAGATATAGTCTAAAAATGCAACGATAAGCATTATTGTCAGCCAATGGGGATGTTGCAGGTCCATTCCATAGTCCTTTCCATGATTCCAGTACTTATATGACATCAATGATCATCGGCTCCTGGCCATCCCCATCGGATGACCCGGGTTGGTCCACCATGCCACGACTCCACTCTGCGGCGGGCTAGTGTAGTCATCGTTGATCCATGAGTACCGACAAACCCGGCTCCATTCGACTGAATAACTGCGTCGAGGAATACGGGGTACCTGGGAATAAATAACCACACCTTCATCACCAGAAGCGAAACTCGGCAATTATTCGGCTTACCACTTGCCATAAACCTCCTCGGTGCGTTCTGTTGCATAATCTACCCACGTCCATCCTAACTCCCTGACCCCGGCCCACCATTCTGGGTCACGTTCGTCGCTAGTCATAATAACCTGTGTAACCTCAATACCTTTCTGGTTGCGAAGTTCTTCTTGCACCTCAGAGACTCTACGAGCGATGACAGGCAACGAGGCGAAGCACTGATCCAGAGGAAGATCATTGCAGTAATTGCGGAAATCGCCGTGCCGCTGGTGGATAGATATGTACTATCAAAAAAGTTAGACCTGTGGAGTGACCCCAAAGTGGGAATTTTTACTGACGGGGGGTGTTGGTTCGCCTGTGGGGACTTTCATAGCACGCCGGGCATGCTCTTCGGCAAGCTTTTCCATGCTTGCATTCCAGCGCATGTGTTGACCCACAAATCTCCATGCAGGAGAATAATCCATTTCCCATTCGAAGGGATTTTGAGCTCCGACGTAGTAGAGGTAATCATAGCAAAGCATTTGATCATCGGGGGGAAGTGAAACCTGATGATGAGGAGATGGGAGATTTGTCGATGCCAGATTATTCGAGCGGATCTCTGGGAAGGCAAGGGTTGCTAGGGACCAAAAGGAAGCATGCTTGTCTCCTTCTCCACGAGGTGTCATCTTGACCCAATCCGGAGTACGTGTCCAAGAAATATCTGTGATGGCCATGCAGCTTAACAGCTGCGAATACTCAAAGTGACCTTACCGAGCTTGAGCAAGTTCAGCGAGGGGCTGCTTCGAGGGTTATGATTCTCGAATTGAACGCTTTCCCAAAGATTCCAACAACCAAGGTCATCAAGAACCTGACTTTCTGAGTCTTTTACTTCATGCCATTCAAGCACTGGAGAGCCTATGGCCTGGCTGAGCCGAGGGACGTCAAACACTTCTCCAAAAGCAAACGGAGCTGTGCGAGTGTCGACATGAGATGGAGTGAACTTCGCAATTATGGGTACTCGCCCCGTTATCAGGGCAAGGTAAATCAAATTTCCCTGGTCTCTGTAAGCAATCTGGACGAGGAATTATGACCGTCAACTCACATAGGTCATCACGTCGTTCGCTAACAAGTAATTGTAGTCAGTATCGCAGCTGATGGACAGTGTTGTGTTGACGTACTCCAGCCCGCAGAAACCCATGATGTAATGTACTTCGTGTCGTTCCGAAGGTTATCTGAGGCGGTTGTGGTGAGACGATGGGGAGGACGTTGATGATTCAACTGACCTCGAAAGCTTTGGGTTGGTGAGCCCTGAAGATATAACTGGGAGCTGAGGATATCAGGATACGCCGGTGGGTCCTCAGCATTCAGATACTTCAAGGGCTTCGCGAACAAGATAGCCCCAAAACTGAGCAAGGATACACCTGCCAGGACTATGCAAAGGGTGCAGGCAGATCGGCGTCTGTCAATAATTCGGGACGACTTGGTACGGAACATTGGGATAAATGGGCTCTCCACGTCGTCACCCGAGTCCTGTATTTCACCATCTGCCTGATTATGATACTTACCCGAGGCCTGAGTCATGGCAGGCTAAGACAACGGTGGGAGGTTGGAACAGGCGGTCCAGGTCTGTGATTTGTGACATCTATATGATATCACTATTGATATTTTTAAATTTTGAAAAGGGGCGCGAACTTCGAAGCTTGACACGTTGCCGGTGGCCGCTCCGGAACACTAAAATGGCAAGCGGTGATGGCATTCCGTTCGGTAGATCTACACTTCCATTTCAGGTTGACAAGATCAGACGCCAAAACCGGTTCGCTCCGCCACCTTCCGACGGAATATGAAATAAAGGTCACCTTGAGGTGAGCCGTATCAGATCTTTAAAAGTTCCGCATTAAAACCATACGCATTAATCTTCTAGCCTAGCTTTCCACCAGCCCTCGTTCACTCAGAGATAATGTCTGGCAAGTACTTCGATGCGAATACCCCAAAGGTAGCGGTGGTTGTGGGCTTCTACATGTCTGCTGCGCTGGTGGTGAGTGGGTACCACATAAATCAGACTGCAGCCCCTAATGAACACACAGATGGTGTTTGTGTGAGTTGCCCAGCAGGAGCACTAACTGTCGTTTACTCAACTTTTGAGCCAGAAATAAAGCCGTCCTTAATAGTTCACCAGACTTGCCGCTACTTTTTCTGCTAATGCAGCTTCTCATCGCAGTGCTACTGCTCCATGTGTCAGCTGCGTTCATTACACGTGTTGAGATACCCAAGCTTGAGCTTGACACCGCCAAGAAGCTTACGCCTGTAGTACTCGTCAACATTATTGGACTCGTTTTTAATACACTTTGCCTTCGTGACGTTGAGGCCTCTTTCTTTCAGGTGTGTGACTTCATCCAAATTCTAAATACTACTGACTTGACTTTTTAGATTGCTCGCGGTCTTGTCCTACCGCTGACCATTATTGTGTCCTCCGTGAACACTCGCACCAAACCTTCTACTCGAGTTATACTTGCTGCTATAACAGTTGCCGTTGGTTTCTTGATTGGTGTAGCACCATCCACCACAGTGCCAGTCAACGTTGCCCCTTCAAGCCTTTCTCTGTTTTACGGGTTTCTGTCATCGCTCTTCATTGCTTTCCATGCTGTACTCATCAAATCATCCCTTCCATATTGCAACAACTCAACCATTCAACTTGCATACTGGACAAATTTAGGCTCTGCAATTCTCGTCTTTCCTTTTGTCTTCCTCCACAATGAACCTTCTGTTCTCGAGGACCTCATTCACGACTCGAATTGGGACGGACATGTTTTCCTATGGGGAAGCATCGTGACTGGCCTTTTCGGTTTCTTGCTTTGCCTTGCTGGCCTGTTGAGCATCAAAGTTACGAGTCCTATCACACATATGTTCTCTAGTGTAAGTCGTTTCACTGTATCCAGAAATCAGTGGACGCCAACCCGTTCCTGCAGGCTGCAAGATCCGTCATCCAAACCTTATTGGGCGTTTGGCTATTCAAGGATATCATGACAGTGTATGTTCCTCACTCCTGGCTCGTAAATTCATCCGAGATTTAAACGCTAACATCGCACAGTAATCGCGCAGGATCTATTTTCGTTATCATGATAGGCACGATGTAAGTGCTGGGATGTCAAGTCTTGATCCTGTAGGAATACTGATTGATTGCCCTGGTATTAGTTATTACACCTGGGTCAAGTCATCAGAAACCGCACAGGTTCCACCGCGCAAGGATGTTGACCTCGAGGCATTGGGTAACAGGAAGTCGGAGGAAGATTCTGATGACGAGGTTACGGTGGTTTTCGAAGCGCCGGAGAAGGAGAAGGCGTAAGAAGCATGATGCATTGGTTGCTAACAGACTATAATTATGGACATCGACTACTCACGTACATTCCATCAAATATGGACTTTGTAGAAATTTCGTAGCCTAGCCATATTTGCAATGGTTGCGTGTGCCTTTGCAGTATGCACACGCGGCAGACTCATCTACGTAGGCGGTGCCCGTCGGATAAAATACGTTATGGCTGCAAGTGACAGCTTGAAGACGAATTGACGGTGACGATTCGAATTCCACATCAACGCATCTCCGAGGATACAGGTCGGATTATTATGCGCCATTCTACATAACACTACATAGTGAAATGTAATATTCGATGCTTACCGGCCCGGGTGTTCTCTGATAGCGGTCCCTTCAACTTGAAGTTGCAGGCCAACTAGAAGTCAAGGAACTATGCAGGGCCTGACCTGATAGATAGCGGGGCGTGGGTACCTCTGTATTGCCTTTCAAGGGCGAACTGTGTCAAAAAGCATGTGCATCACTTCGGTCATGCAAGGTCCAGGCTTCCCCATGCCCTTTGGCCGCTTCGTTTCGCACGTTGGGGTGATATGACGTAATCATACAAATAGTCCGAACTGAATTTACGTGTGAACCAGTTCAAGCAGGAACCCTATGATACAGATCGGCCGCTAGAACCTGAGCGAAATGGTATAAGATGCCCAAACCACCGTCAGCCCACCTCCTATGTGCATCATGGATGGTCCCTCGTCTATCGTATCGTCGGCCCCTTACAGTGTCTCTGACGAGGACTCGGAGGTGAAACCCCAGGATAACACTTGGACGCTGGAACGCCCATTGGGCAATAATGAAACAGCTTACTTTCTTCCTTCTCGTGCGAGTGGTGTAAATGACATGTGGGCTTTCCCAAATCATTTCTTCAATCATGATCTTCATAGCTGCCCCATTCCGTAGGTACCTTCACTTGGGTTTCCTTGCTCCAGAGCACCTTGTTCGTCGAGCCCGTGTTCGCATGGTCTGGGCAATCCTTCGTGTCCGCCATCCACTCTTGGCTTCGAAAGTCGTCATGCACGATTATAATGATATCAAGTTTGTGTGAGTTGCATCTCCTATTCCGATATGTACATCCACATCAATCTATTTCCAGGTTTACCCCGCCGCAATCGCCGGCAGATGCTTTGGTTGAAGCGGACCGCAATTTGGAATACACAACTTCGACCAAAGATGGTGCGCCTCTCATCTGATGTCTTGGATTGTTTCTGGTGTTTATGTAAGTTTCAGAACTTATCGGATCATACCTGAATGGAGCACGGACCTTGTCAAATGACCGTCTGTCGTATCTCATGGTGTCTAAAGGAGGCACATCATTACCTACTCCTCCTCTCACGCCTGGCTCTACATCAGTGTCTGATGTACAGGAGACCCCTTCATACAATCATGACATCATGATTTGTGCAACTCACTTTATGGGAGATGGAATGGCACTGCACCAATTCGCAAACGAATTTTTCGGCCTGCTTGGGAGTGATAAAGCCATTCATGACCTTGAAGCACAGCTGAAAGAAGAGCTCTGGTCTCGATTGGGCGGAAACACGGTGTGTATACATTTGCTACGATGTTTCCATCCCGTCTGAGCCCAAGTTCAGACCGCTGCTTTACCAAATGCGATGGAAGACAACTTGGAAGTCGACCAAAGGAAGTTCCGCCGTGCAGCCGAAAAGGTTGACTTTCAGTTGAGTCAGCAAAAACTTGTGGTGACTGTCATGCGTCTTCTTGACGGGTGATATGTTGATAACTTGATAGGGTGGACATGCATTCCGTCGACAAGCGAAGCAGCCTAGGCATACCATTGTCCCCACAGTTTCTTATGACCCTGAACGGACAAAAGATATTCTCAAGAACTGCAAGGCCCATGGAGTTTCCTTTTCCGCGGCTCTATTCGCTGTTTGTAATATCGCTTGGGCAAAAATGACTTCGGAGAAAAAAGAATTGCCAATGTAAGTCGGAGATAATTTGCTTGTGTCCTCCGTTAACCTAGTTCAACATCAGGTTGATGTACTCCGCCTTAAACATGCGTCCGCATTTGACAGTCAAACCAGCGAACGATTCTTACTGGTTCCTCGCGGTGGGTTATTTCAACGTGATTCTTCCCACGTTCATCCCTCGGTCAATCGATTTATCCTCGGTATTCTGGCATCGAGCACGGATGGCAAAGGAGCAGACCGCTCAGGCTGCGAAAAACAAGATGATCGTATCTCGAACCCTCCTGGCAATTGAGGAGAGAGTGCAACGGGCTCGAGTTTGGGCCAAAGAAGACGATGAAAGGGAGCGAGGTACTTTCGTCCCTCCCCCTCCTGCGACGACGAACACCGCACCACGCACTCCATCTACTGCATTGATCGGTTTATCACTTCTAGGAAATCTAGACGCGATGTACAAACATGGAACATTCCCTGCCATCAAGCTTCACACGCTAACAACAGGTTCGCGACAACGATCAGGAGGCATGTTGCTATTTGGATATACGTTCGCTGGCAAACTGTGGATCAGCTTTGGTTATGATGTCAATGGGTTCGAGAAGGTGATGGTGGAGCAGTTCTGGGAGAACGTATTAGAGACGACGAACGAGCTGCTTCTGAAGTGAACCAGGGAAACGAAGGTGATGCGGACTGTACGGACTCGAATGCTTTTTCTCTGGAACAATCGGACATTAGATATAGATTGCTTCTGAAGGACATGTTCATTTGCTCTTTTCACGCACTGACAGATTGAAAATGTGGTGTTGTATCTATACTTGTCTGTCATTCTGCTTCAAGTTTATCTTATCTAAGATACCCGGACCGCTGTCATGGGAAGGGCCGACTCCACAAAGAACGTAACCCTCCCGAACCACGACTATGATGACCATACAGGCACTTCCTTTTGATCTCTATGTGCATATTCTCGAGCAATTGGTACCATTTGGTTCTGACGAATGCGTCTCGGTCCTCGTGTCTTGCCTGGAGGCAAGCTCTGCCTTTCGGGCAGCTGCATCTGTCTCAGGACTATGGGAGCCACATTACCATGCCCGATACACAGTATGTGACCCCGTAAAAGAGCAGTCCCGAATGCAGTCCACAGGAGGCGACTGGCGATTGATGTATCTTGAGAGGCGGCGCATAGACCAGAAAACATTGGACATACTGTCAAAGATCGTCATGGAACAGGGTGAGGGCAGGCTGGAAAGAGCCCGACAGGTCAATGCCATATTCTCGTTTGATGCTTGGAATGCCCTAGAGATCGCTGCGAGCTGTCCACTTCCAGAGATATTCAACGAACCGGGTGTTCAGCAGGGGAGGCCTGTCCCCTCTCATTCAGTCCCCATGCGCTTTTGGGCCCAGATGCTGCTCGGCGCTATTTCTAGAAGTCATGCTGTCAGCACTTGGGGGAACCTTACGTCTGATGATACCCCAAAGGCGTTGGAGCTTTCATTCGCCTGCGTGTCCAGCTTTTTCGTGTGTCCTCCCATGAAGGTTCGTAGTTCATTATGTTTCATTTCTGTCGCTGAGCTCCTTCGAGGTCTTGTCTCAGCTTGAAGAGCTTGTGGCTCTCTGTAAAGCCTACTTTATTGAGCACGAAATCCCCCTTGACCCAGCTGAATTCACAAGCGACGCTGGAAAGCTCAGACTCGTCTGTTCGTCCATCTGCAACTTCTTGTGGAGCTGCGGTTTCGAAGCTGCTGACGGTGAGTTCTTCCTCCTTCAATGTCACAACCTATTTGATATTAAGCAATAATTCAGGTCAGCGGTTTCATTACTTGCAAGCTCGGTTGCCTCACCTTTTCTTGACTACGCACAAGGCAACTATCCCTCTATCACTGGTGTACATTTTTGTATGCATTGCGCAAAGGATAGGTCTCACTGCAGCACCAGTTGACTTTCCTGCCAGAGTTCTAGCTATCGTGTCCTCTCCCGACCCAAATATCTCTGATATGTTTGTCGATGTTTTTGGTTCGCGAACGCAGGTCATCCTGTCATCCCACGACGATATTCCGCACCTCCTTAATCAAGCAGGAATCCCTCCAAACTCAATGCGTCGTTATATTACCCCCGCTTCCTGCGCGTCTATGCTGGTTCGGACTGCTCGGAATATTTTAGCGTCCTTCTCCATCATGCCTACAAGTGCAGTCTCTGAAGATGTGCTGCATACGGCATTCTACGCCAGTCTCGTGGTCAACCTGATCTTTACACGCGACGAAAGGTATCTCTTGAATATTCTGCAACACATCAATCGGTTCCCGCTTGATCTATTCCCAGTCCTTGAGGATTCATTATTACCTCTCTTGACATCGGGCCTCCAAGAGCGGCTCACGACGCGTTGCAAGGCTGTAGCAGATGAGGAAAGGGAAGCTGCATCCACCGTCCACCATCGCTCTACGCTCACGCGGGAGGTAAAATTCTTCGTCGGTATGATTTTCAAGCATGCAACTTTCGGATATGTGGGGTATATCTACGGCTGGGATGTGAGTACCCAGGGCGTTTTGGCTGCACAGGTTACTTTTATTTTTTGTTAATAGCCCTCGTGCACGGCATCCGAGGACTGGATCCATCAAATGGGTGTTGATTCACTCGAGAGAGGACGCCATCAACCCTTTTATCACTCTCTCACTCAGAGCGGTTCCCCGCGCTGTAGGTGCATTTACTCTCGACTGTCGAGACTAATGTATATGAATTGCTATGTTGTCACAGATGTTGCGGAGGATAACATTACGGCAACGTGTTTAGAATCAACTGAAATGCACAAAATTTTTACGGAAGCACCAATGGCAGGGAGATACTTTGAAGACTTGGTTCAAGTGGACGGGAGAGCAAGGTTTCTCTTGAGCCCGGAATTGAATACAACATACCCAGACGATGAAGTGTTTGGTGACAAGTGGCTTAAACAAGGAGACCCATAATCACATCTATATCGAGCAGCACGAATAGTATTGGTGCAACTCTAGGTAGGTAAGAGGGTATGGATGCCAGAAATCTTCGAGATTTACAAACAAATTTTCGGATTTTGGTAGCTTTGCAGGACTCTAATCTGATGCCTCTTGCGTCTTTCAACGAGAGTCTACAAGAGTGTTGAGAGAGTCGGATGATACGTCTGAAGAAATTATCATTTCCGTTGCTCAATGAGGAGCTTGTACCTGGATTTTTCTTTTGCCTTCGTATTTGATTGTTCTGAGAAGCTGTGTATGATTTTCATTACCTATGACCAGCAAGTACACTTCTTTCCCGGGCAGATTAACTAAACGGAA
>PVYL01000565.1:0-11719 GCA_002995455.1 Rhizopogon fuscorubens | reverse complement strand
CTCGCTTATCGAAAACCTTGCAGACTCCCTTCAGGTCTGAAATACATTCAATCGTCGTATCTACTACAGTACTTTGTAAGCTAGCATACACCAACAGATAACTCAGTGGGATCCTGCGTGTAATGAATAAACAAATCCTCAGTGATTGATCAACATATCCGGAGAACATAACGGAATCCGCAGTTAGCAATTAAATGGTCACCCGGAAACAGGGCAAGAGCAAAAATATCAAATAGTACAAGCCATTTCACATGGCTGGTCAGGTACTAAGTACTAAGGGCTGAGATGGCCAACAAATGTACACGACGGATATCTAGTAACTTGTTGTACAAGGTGATAGTATACGATTATTGCAATTCTTTTGGAGTTATTCTTAATACTACCTGCAAGACGTACAAGATTATAATAAGCACGAAACGTAATCATTGCCTCATGAGGGCAGTGCCTCGAGGTCTCTTTTGTAGCGGAGGTCGTCCCAAATCGCAGGGTGTTCGTTCGTACAGTGCATCAACAAATCTTCAAACTTTGGACTGATCAACACATCCGGAGGTTCAGGTAGCATTCCTGATTCAAAGCGATCGCTGTAGGGAGGGATGTGAGTCGTGGGTATTTAGAAACAGGCGGCGACAACTTACAAACATCTGCCACAGAAGTATCCGTTGGGTATCTCGGCATCTGCCTCGTAAACCATATAGACGCAGTCTTCGATGGATCGCAAACCATTTCTGCTCTGGGAGCTGGTCATCTTTTCTTCAGCAAGTGGTGCAGAGTACGAGAATTCATCAGATATCGAAGCAGGGTTGGTTCCAACTTCAGTGTCTAAAGGGGTGGCTGAAATTGTGACCTTGTTGTTCGACAAGCCCACTTGGTCGGGTAAAACATCCGAGGCTGGTTGTGGCTCGGGCGACACACACTTCTTGTCGACAATGGCATTCTGAGGCGTTTGGATAAGCTCTGAGGTTTTATGTCTCTTCGTTACTTCGCTGTCCTGCGCCAGCGCATCATCTACGGCAGAGCTTGGGCGTTTCTGACTACTAGCCTGGTCAAACTGTCCATCTCTGGCTAGCCGTTCTGCCGGGCTTTCATTCTGTACCCCCCGGGTGAGATCTATAGTGGCGGGAGGAGGTAAACGCAGCGGTGTGGTGTGCGGCTTGTTGTGAGACAGCATTGGTGCTGGTGCAGCGCGATGCGCAGTCTGCGATATGTGTGTAATCGGAATTACCTGGTGTGGGCGGGTTGAGTATGGTGTCGAAATGGTAGGTGGGGTATTGTCGGTAGTAGAAGATGATGCTCCAAAGGCCGGTGGTGCTGACGCAGGTGGAGGATGGGTCCATCTGACAGTCTGAGGGAGGGGTTGCTGATTCGGATAGGGCTGATGGGAGTGTTATGCCAAACCGCACAAGCAGGGAGGAAATCATACATTAGCAAAACCATCAGGCGGCCTCCTTTGGGTCTGTACTTGTTGGCTATGTTGCATATGATGAATCTGCATGGGTGTGTGTTGAACTCGTGGTTGCATTCGTAAGTGTGATTGTGATTGTTGGACCTGTTGCAACGGTAAGCGGGAAGGCTGGAGACTGTGTGTTCCATCGGCAGGTGGTTGTCGCTGATGAACCTAAAAGGGTTATTATTCTTGCTTTATGCCTCGCCTAAATAGAAATTACGAACATCACTGAAAGGAGGGAGCATAAACTGGGCAATTTGAGGGACGAGATCTGTGGTGGGGTATCAGAAATATCTAACGAGAGGACGGGACTAGTCTAACCTGAGGGAGATGGTAGACCGACTGGGGAAATCTGACCGTGTTGTGGAGTAACGAGGCGCGCGTATTTTGTTTGGAGAATATTGATATCTCTGAGAAGGCGAGCATTCTGTGCCCTTACCCGGGTCAGTTCGACGCCGAGAAGATGGTGGGAAGTGCCAGCATTAGAATTGATGAGGATGTCTTGATTATTGCGGGCAAGGTTATTGCGCTCGGTTTCAAGGGTGCGTAGCTTTTCTTGCATGGCAGCGAACTGCTGGAGTTGAGTGCTCTGGTTGGCGGAGAAATAATTTACGCGTTCATTCAGCAACTGGACGGTGCTGGAGAGTTGGCAGTTATCTTGGTAGAGTTTTGCGTTCTCCCCTTCCAAAGTTTGGATGTGTTGCATGCATTGGTAAAGCTTCTCAGTCATGCCCGGGTGGTAGCCCAGCTCGGCGAGGCAGCCATTACTGGTGGATGCGAGGATTTCAACGATGCTGGAGTGTAGTCTCCCATCTGGATTTGGAACACTGCTGAATACATCTGGGTCAGATACCAATATGAACAAGGAACCAAAGAGAGGCTTGCGCTGTGTCACTAGCAGGCTCAAGTGGCGCGCTGGCAGGATGAAAGTTAAACCCGGCGCGTGCTTCAACGGGAGTGACTGGAGTCATCCATCCAACAAATAATTTTGCCGCCCTGATATGATTTCGCTGGACGCGTCGACGAGTGGAAACTGGATTAAGAAATGATTCGAGACTCAGACGCGAGGATGCAACGCCTCTCTTTGCAAGTCCGAGTCATCACTTCCATCTATATTCACCCTTAAATCAATATTGTACAGTATACGCTAAGTGTATACTGTAGTATTACACTACGCTCGTGTGCACCACCGCGATTTCACGCAAATAGATTCCAGCTACACTTCTTTACCCAGGCAACGGTTAGCTTGATCTTCAGCCTGAGGAAGTCGTTATTGAGGATAGCACCGCGAGACGAGTACTAATTCCATTACATAAATAGTGGGCGCGCTGATAAGGGGGAAGTATCAGTGGGATCCAGGGCGCCTGGGTTTCCCCCATCACCGCAGCAATTGGGGTATGAACTTCAAGTTGACGAAGGATCTATGTCACCTGGGCAACTGTGCCAGCAACGACCTAAGAACACCGCCAAAGTCGAGGAAACTGCCAAGAGTTGGGAGTACGTGGAAGGTGGTGAAATGTTGGTTGACAGACATGACCATGACTACCACAGTGCGCGCCATAGTACGCGCGACATTATAGCGGTTTTTTGGGATGCATAATTTGGATTCCATAATAACGAACCCAAGGGAAATGCTTGGGTGTGTCTGCCACGACCGTGAAAAAAATCAACCTAAAGATACCAATAGCGTGTGTAATCTCGTAAGTAAGCGACTTACAAATGTACCCCGGTCATCCTGGAGCGAGAAAACCAAGACTGCGAGAATGTAGTCATCTTGATGAAGCCCGGAACAGTCCACACTTTTCGTTTCCGACCGGAATTAGTGAAACCATTTGTCACGACATATCTGTGATCACACAATCGAAGTCACATATAGTAGCAATTTCTTATGCTAGTTGCAAACTTATAAGCAAGTCATTATCCGATGATATTGTCCGTTCCCACTCGCTCCCGCCTCCAAAAACCGTGCTTGTAGTCTCCACCGATGGCTTTAGCAGGATCATTATATCCGACACTACCAGCAGAGTCTGACGCAGCTCTGCTAGACCCCCGATGGCACAGCGAACAGCAGAAATTCTCAAGAAGGGATGCTGCTTTAGACCCATTATTGCTTGCAGTAACAGCGTCTGCAGGCGTCCGCACTACTCGCAATCATTACCATCATCATTTCTTTCCGGGTGCCGAGGAAGAGAGCACAGACTGGCCTGTAGGCCAGCCCCAGGACTGCAAGCGTATGACATATATGAGCAGGCAAGGTCCTCGAAGGCTGCGCTTGCAGAACCAGAACCTAGTTCAAGGCAAAGAGAATGATTCTTCCCTGCTTGATCCCCTCAAATCCACCGAAAACGTGCACTCCTCTGTCTCTCGTAAATGCCAATCATCATTAATTACACCTGCTAATCCGCAATCAGCCACTGAACCCATTTCGTTAACTGGACAATCACACATACCTCCTATAGAAGTTAAGTGCATGGCCCGTACACGCATACCAACACGGCATGGCCCGGTTTTCCTACACCTCTACCACAACAACCGCGACACAAAGGAGCATCTTGCCGTTGTCGTAGACCCAGCACAGTACACCAACGATAGTTCGCCTCTAGCTCCGTCAATCCGCAGTAGTTCTTTAGACGCTGTATGGACTGATGATGAAACAGACATGGACCGTATCGTACGCGGGGCATACGTAGGAAAACTTTCTACCACATCCCAACATCCATCTCGTCCGTCCCATCAACCATCTATTATAACCGACACCATCCCGTCTCCTCTTGTTCGCATCCATTCCGAGTGTTTCACCGGTGAAACAGTGGGCAGCATGCGCTGCGACTGTGGCGAACAATTGGATGAAGCCATTCGGCTCATTTCTCAGCCAATATCTTTTCTGAACCCTGCATCTAGTTCGGGGACGATGCTTGGCCGAGGTGCCGTCATTTATTTGAGGCAAGAAGGCCGTGGAATCGGCCTTCTATCCAAGATACGCGCCTACAACTTGCAGGATCTAGGCCACGACACAGTCACTGCCAATTTGATGCTTGGGCATCAGGCTGACGAACGTGGGTACGAGATTGCAGCAGCAATTCTGCGCGACCTTGGACTTGGTTCAGAGCCAGGCGAGGGTGTTCGCTTACTGACGAATAATCCGGATAAAGTTCAAGCGCTCGAGAAGGAGGGTGTGAGAGTTGTAGAACGGGTACCCATGGTGCCTAAAAGCTGGAGATGTCGCTCTGACACAAGAGCCGTTGCGGGAGACGCTGGTTTGGACGCAGGCAAAGTTGCAGGTGTGACCATGGCCATGGAAGATACAGTCAGAGGAGAGGACTTGGACAAGTACCTTCGCACCAAGATCCTTCGCATGGGACATTTGTTGCCCCTCTACTTGGCCGAGGGGCATACCACGTCATGATGCTAACATCTCCTTTCACATATAACATTAGAAACTTCAACACAACTAACTATCATTATCGTGTATTTACCCCATATCTTCTTGATTGTCTTAGAATCTTTTAGCCTTTACAGATTAAATTATACAGTCTGCAAGTTTGCCCATGATCGAATTCACTTATATAATCTATCATAAGCAAGCACTGCTCTCAACTTTGCACTGCAAGCTACGTTGACCGCGTACTTATATACTCTTTCTCTGTCGCTCCTTCACACCGCGGAGCTGCCATGTTTGATCCTCTTAGTTCTACTACCTCCATTTTTTCAAACGGAAACACGGATACGCCACCATGGCCAACGACGCCCCACGAACCAAATTCTCCAATACCCAATTTACGTCGCGCATCTCCGTCTCCATCATCACATACGAATGCCCAGAAAGCAGAGACAGATGGGATGTATGGGAAAGAACCCAGAATATATGGCCAGCCTGAGCCTGGTCTTGTCTCTCCACAAACAACAATGGGCTCAAACGGCACAAAGTATGAAAAGACGGGGCCCTATCTACGTGTGCGAATCACTGGAATGGATAGGAACAGACGGGATATCCTCTTCAAGCTTGATGCCCAGGCAAGCTAGATGCTCTATGCTCTGTTTAGTGATTAGACTTACTTTCGCAGACAAATCTCTCCAATTTTACGGGCACTACATACCGTAATGTCTCGCGCTCATACTTCGAGTTTCAACAATTCTACGAAACTCTGATCAACAACTGTCCTCATACGATTATCCCTGCCCTACCCCTCGCCCAAACCTCGGCGCCTACAGATGAGGAAGATGATCGTCTTGTACGAATAATGTTGCAGAGGTGGTTGACGCGGATATGCGAAGATCAGATTGTCATTCACGAGGAAGAGCTACGTTCATTCGTCGAGAGTGACTTTGGTTATCAGCCATCACCACGACCTCGACGCAAAACAAGTTCGGGGTTCGGCCTTATTCGCCGGGCCGTACCTGACGAAGATGAGGTACTGCAACGTGCGCGATTTGACTTGACGAAGCTTGAAACACAATTCTTCGATGCGGCTAAAGCCATCGACAAGCTTGCAATCACACGCAAATGTGAGTGATGTGTATACGATACTTGACCATTTATTGATGTGATCTTTAGCCATGGCTGCTGCGCACGCGGAGATGGGCAACAAACTCATCAATAGTGCTACTGCGGAATCTCATCCACCCCTTGGTAATGCGTTGCGGAAGCTTGGAAGAGCATGGCACATCCTTACGGATCTTGATCAGGCGCAGGCAATCAGTGAATGTATTGTCATCGGGGATACCTTTGGGTATCAAGGTATGAATGCCCGTTCTGCGAAGGAAGCATTGTTACAGCGAGCCGGTGTATTGGAGGAGTATCAGGCTGCGGTGAAAGCGACCATATCCAAGCGGCGGCATATAGAGCGGTTGAAATCAAGTTCTAATATCAGGCCTGAGCGAGTGGATGAAGCTCTGGAAGACCTGGAGGAGGTAAGTGCAACATGCCTAGTATTTGCCTCAGGCTAAGAGTGCTGTGTACCTTTTGTGATAGGCCAATAAATACGAGCAAGTACTTGCTCAACGGGCCAATAACATATCCCAAAACCTTCATCGCGCATTGGATGCACATAAGCGTGCTGTTGCAGATGATATCACTGCTGCTTTAGTTGAACATGCGCGCTCATCAATCATGTACGAGAAGCAGTTACTCCGAGAATTGGAAGCTCTTCGCACAGATGTCAACAATGCCGATCAGAGGGTGGCAACTCCGAAACCAAATGCTTTCCCCAAGCCGCCTGTCGTCCTACCCCTAGAGGACGATATGCAATTCTCGCAGAAGGTTACGCCATCCATCGCTCCTGTTGCAAAGCTTCCGAACTTGATGCCACCATCTACTCCTTCGCCAACCCAGTCTTCATTCAGACATAACCCACTCCCTCCTCAATCACCTGGTGCGGGTCCCTCGACACCACAGCGAAGTTCCTTCGCACCCCCGCATACGTCCCCGCAACCACGGGAGACTGGTCCCCCTCTAGGTGGGCGCCTTGTAAATGGGACACAGTCAATGTTTGTTAGCGCTACTCCATCGCCATTGGGCCCTTCAGCAGCCGCTCCCGTCTCTTCACCATCCCTGCCACAAGGCCCCCTTGGTGGAACCATCCATTCTCCTACTTCATCCGTCCCTAGCGATCCCCTAGCGATTTCTGCACCATCCCCGTTGACCTCTAATACTCCTGTTCGCCCCGCAAGCGCACATCAGGCAGTTGACCCTCTAGGAATGTTTTCTCCGACGAACATGACTCAGTCGATGCGGATACAGCCGTCGCGACCACGCTTGGATGCAAGGCTTGCAGCGAGCAAGCTTGCTAATATGCTCTAGTCATGGATTATACTTTCAGTTATGGTGGATCATTGATTACTATTGTCTGGTCGACTAATGATGCTGGTTCTTAACCTTCGAGAACAGCAGATACTTGACCAGTCCATTTTCAACTTTGGGTAACGTTACACATGTACATTTCCAATCGATATCATCATCGACTTCTTGTCGGTCACCAAATTTATTTACAGTAAGGTTTTAAGTACCTCGACGATCTTGTCGCCAATCTCGATGGTTGTTGCTTTACCACCCAAATCAGCTGTTCTGATGCCATATCCACCAATACTAGGCTCGTCTAACACCCTGCGAACAGCAGCCTCGACAGCCTGAGCCTCCTTCTCAAGGCCAAGGGAGTACCGCAACAGCATGGCTGCACTCAAAATTGTGCCGATTGGGTTGGCAATACCCTTCCCGGCAATGTCGGGGGCAGAACCGTGAATAGGCTCGTATATGCCTGAAGTAGGCTTGAAGGAGGGGTCCGAAGCCAGCGCAGGTGCACCAGCAAGGGATGCCGATGGCAACAACCCGAGAGAACCAGGAATAACACTTGTCTCATCAGACAAACTAAAGTGACGTCAATGAATAGTCAGCTGATGAACTGTGGGAACTCACATGTCACCGAACATGTTCTCAGTCAAGACTACACCGTTCAACTTTTTAGGGTTGGCCACAATCATCATTGCAGCAGAGTCGACGAGATAGTGGTCGACGGTGAGCTGGGGGTATTCCTTTGCCAGAGTCTCGGTGACAACCTTTCTCCACAACCTCGAACTTGCAAGCACATTTGCCTTGTCGATCGAGTGGATAGGAAGAGGCGGGTTAGCGGCAAGAGCAATCTGTGCCGCAACCCTGGTAATTCTTTCGACTTCGGGGACGCTGTAAACCATGGTATCATATGCAGTGTTGCCATCGCCTTGCTCTTGACGAGGACCGAAGTAAAGACCACCGATCAGTTCGCGAATGACGATCATGTCGACACCCTTGGCGATCTCGGGCTTGAGAGGGGTATACGAAAGTAAGGAGTCAGACGCAAAGTTTGCTGGGCGGACGTTGGCGTATAAACCCAGAGCTTTGCGTATACCAAGAAGACCTTGCTCTGGGCGAACTTTGGCCTCGGGGCCCCACTTGGGACCACCCACGGAACCTATGAACTAAATCAATTTCATGACGCTGAAGTCAACCGATGTTTCTCACCCATAAGAATGGCATCTGCCTCCTGACATGCAATCAAGGTAGATTGGGGCAGGGGTTCGCCGTACTTGTCAATGGCGCATCCACCAAAGTCGTGAGGCTCGAGAATAAACTCGACCGACGGTGAAGTTTCACTGATGAGTTCTAGCACTCGTGTTGCTTGTGCAATAACATCTGGACCTGTAAAACCGTTCGAATTACATGCGGGGTTTGATTAGATCAAGCGAACAACATACCGATACCATCTCCCGGCAGAACGACGATGCGGTACCTGTGCATGGATGTCAGTGGTGATTGATGCGAATACTAGCGAAACTGACGACTTGGGAGACATGTGAGAAGAGGAGGATATCGATATTTAATAATCGCGTTCAAGTATTTATTGCATACCAGGAGAGCCGTGATTAACATCGGCCGAGACTCGTGTTCGGACGATCAAGTCAAGCGACCGCCTGCATAAGGATAATCATTCACACAGATCTATATCTAAAACAGTATGCAAGTCCAACTAA
This sequence comes from Rhizopogon fuscorubens, assembly GCA_002995455.1. Lineage (NCBI taxonomy): Eukaryota > Fungi > Basidiomycota > Agaricomycetes > Boletales > Rhizopogonaceae > Rhizopogon > Rhizopogon fuscorubens. Next base: position 2,772 of record PVYL01000565.1, on the reverse strand, counting down.
GTAGACGACTTCCTCAAAACTTCACCTCGATGGCAGAATCAAAGCCTCGCTGTAAAAACCTAGTATTAGATGCGGGTCCATTACTTTCGCTTTCGCCGCTGAGAGGTCTGGCGGAGACTTACCTTACCGTACCTCAAGTCCTGGATGAGCTCAAGGACAAACGTGCAAGGGAACACTTTGAACGATTGGGACTATCTGCGGGTGTTCGAGTGGAAGTACGCAACCCAGATCCCCCATCGCTCTCCCATGGTCAGCTCAGATCTCGTGCTTTACTGGTGGCTTACCTACCTACTCGCCAGTCATACAATTTGCGAAGAAGACCGGAGATTATGCTGTCTTGTCCTACGCAGATATTTGCATTTTGGCTTTAACCCACTCACTTCATGTGCGCAATCAGGCGTCGCCGGAGAGTCACACAAAAGAGGCAAGAATTGTTCTGTCTACTACCCTTTCGATCTAACATCTGGTCAGTAGAGTGATTCCGCACCAACACCATCAGGTGAATCATCTGCGACCTCCAATGATTCCGAAAGCGTGGATGGCACTGCAAATGAACATGACAGAAGCACAGGTAATCTGCAGGTCGACGAAAATAACCAAGTGGAGGCTACCGCCGGCCCATCAGGAGATGTAGCTGACGGCGATGTCCATGTCATCCCAAGGCCTCCCTCCGATACATGTTCAGATGCCCATAGTGAGAATGATGAAGATGAAGAAAAAGAGCCGTTAGATGTTGAACTTCGACGAGTAGGGGACGAAGATACAACCGAATGCAGACAACATTCCACAAGTAACGAGCATGGACCGTCGGATCAGCCGTTGTATGACGACCCGTCTGATGAAGATGACGGTGAGGGTGAATGGGTCACACCTCAAAATGTCGCACTACACAAATCTAGAGCGCTGGAACTATTACCTTCTGACGGTGGTACTGGTAAGAAAGGGCGGAAACAAAAGGAAGATGAACCTGTACTAGCTGGATGTATGACTGGAGATTTTGCGGTTCAGAATGTCTTGCTGCAGATGGGTCTGACATTAGTTGGAACCGAAGGCAAGCGGATACAGAAGGTAAAGAGCTGGGTTCTTCGATGTCACGCTTGTTTTAAGTGAGTGCCGGGTCGTGTTCATCGGTCTCCCTCCCGTCCTCATTTCAAACATAGGATTTGTAAAGACAGCTCAAAGCAGTTCTGCCCATCTTGCGGTAACCCAACACTATTGCGGGCGTCGGTCACTGTTGCGTCTCCTGATGCATCACCAGATGCTCCTGTGATGCAAGTTCATCTGAAGAAGAACTTCCAGTATAAATTGAGGGGAACGAAGTATTCAATTCCTGCACCCAAGCCTGGATCGGCGAAGACAGGCCCTGGAGAAGGTCTAATATTACGCGAGGACCAACTAGGATACATGCGCGCTAAAAAGCGCGCAGACGGAAAACGGGAGCGAGAGGGGCGGCGTATGGTCAAGGGCCTTGTTGAGAGAGGTGGTGAGGGCGGTGTCAGTGTTGGTGGCTGGTCAGATCCTGATTGGATGCCTGGAATACTGAGTGTCGGGACTGGAGGAAAAGGACGAACTTTACGCGCTGGCGGAGACATGCCCCAAATAGGATACGGGAGAAAGAATCCCAATGAAAGGAAGAGATGAAAGTGATATAGTTGCCAACTGCTGAAAGTACATTACCTATTTAATAGGGACGGGATATACACTTTGTTGTTCAATCTACGAGCCCAGACTGCGGTTCATAAACCTTCTTTTCTGGAATGCCATCCACCACTTGCTCGGCTTGCCAGTCCCGTCAGCATATAAGCGTTCCACCATACGAGCTGCCAACTCCTGGCGGACCTGCGTCAAGTACGTCCGTAGATACTCTGCCATGGCACATGCGTTATAGATTTGGTCACGGTAATTAAACTGTGCATACCTGCATCTGCTCTGCTCGCAGGAGCAGCATAATGAGCGTTGAGAGGGAATCCAGCGTCGCCTGGGATGGCGAAGCTGTCCACTGATAACGTATTCAACATCTTTGATGCTTCAATTTGTGTAGGCACTGTACGAGCAGAGCCGATTTTCGCCAAACAATCCGAGATATAGAGGATCAGGATGATTAACAGTCGATCTGCAGGCCCTTTAATCTCAAAGTTGCGGAAAAGCGAGTTGGCGCGGAAGAGGTCAATAGTCTCGTCTATGATATCTGCTTGCTCAGGATCGGCTACGTGCGTGACATTCAGCGAGATGGCAATGGTAACCGTATGATCCAGACATACCCAGGGGAGCAGGACCACGTATTTTGGTTCTAATTGGCAAGATAGACATGTTGCCAACTTGCCTTGCATCAGGCACGTCATTCAAAGCGGAGTGGTATGCCTATGACATCAGCCCGTTGTTAGCGTTTCTTCTTCAGAGTAAGAACCCGCTCACAGGCATGCTGGCGCGAGCGGGACAAGTTGCGGACACACAGCCACCACATGCAGGTTACCTATTTCGGTCCCCGCCGGTTGGTGAGTTACTTAGTATTCAAAGTTTTTGAAAACGTTGTTCACAACGAGGGACGAAATCATGTACCAAAATGAAACCGGTAGTGAACATGCCTCTCTTTTATCTTCCCAGTCGAAGAAACCTACTCCGGACACCTTAACAAGTATGCTGTTCTGCTCCTCTCACCTGTCGCTCTCTCAAGTTGTAAATGTCATATAGAACTTGTAAAGCGTATCAGGGCGCTAACATTAACGCTACTGTGGAAATCGATCACTTTCGACTCCTCGATTCTTATTTTTC
>PVYL01000508.1:0-13430 GCA_002995455.1 Rhizopogon fuscorubens | reverse complement strand
ATGGAGAACGCTTCCACATGTCCATTGTGCGCCAAGTCACTACCACGCGTTTCGACTCGGAGGGCGGATGCAAATTCACGTCCATTGTTTGTGCGATCAGGTGACTGATTTCAAATCAACGCGTCCACGCGTCTCAGCAAGGAACTCTTCAATGACGCTTGGTAGGCTGTAGCTGCTCGTACTCTTGCTCTCATCCATCATGTTTATGCTGCGGCGCACCCCAACAACTTCAGATGGGAAACCTGTGGATAGGTTACAAGAGAGCACACGCGTAAACAAGCCGTTCAAACCCCCTACGCTTGTCAATGTTTCCGAGCGCGTTCAGCGAAAGCGCAAACGAGTTTCATACAAAGAGACTGTTGGTGACGATGATGACAGTGACAGTGATGGTGCGAGAAATAAGAAAAAGAAGAAGGGAGATAAGGATGGGACTTATAATAACGAGGAAGAACTAAAAGCTGCCATCAAGACCTATCCGGTGTACAAGCCCAAACCATTCGATATGCTGCGCAGGTTCTCGATGCCTACTATGACAAACAAGGGCGGGGAGAAGGTGCATATTGCGCCTAGCAACGTATCTCTAGGTATTCGTCCACTGGCCAAGATCCCTCCTCGTCCATTACATGACCCAATGGAGGACCATGCCATTGTCCTCTATGACCCTACCATCGACGACCGTGAAACAGATGAAGAGAAGAAGGAAAGAGAAAAAGAGGAAGCTAAAGAAAAGGCGGCCAGGGAAGCACAAGAGAAGACAGCAGGAATGTATAATCCACATAAGAATCTGCGATCGCTCCTGGGCGAAGATATGAAAAAGAAAGAGAAGATACAGAAGGTCCCTGTAGTTATTGACCCTAGACTTGCAAAGGTTCTTCGTCCTCATCAAATTGAAGGTGTTAAGGTGAGCATTTCCTCGCCGTGCCTTTTCTCATATTTACTCTTGACACGTAGTTCTTGTACAAATGTACGACCGGCATGATGGTTGACAACCAATACGGCTGCATCATGGCCGATGAAATGGGTCTTGGAAAGACTCTTCAATGCATCGCTTTGTTATGGACCTTGCTTAAGCAATCTCCCCATGCGGGTAAGCCCACAATAGAGAAATGCATCATTGCGTGTCCTTCTAGTTTGGTGAAAAACTGGGCGAATGAACTTGGTGTGTTGTTCCGCTTTCGTGGCTCCTGACATGTTTGACTCCTCTTAGTCAAGTGGTTAGGAAAAGATGCCGTTTCAGAGCTTGCAGTGGATGGTAAAGGTGGCAGAGGTGAACTCCACGGGAAGATTGTACGATGGGTGGAAGCTAAGGGTCGGAATGTTACGCAACCAGGTCTGCCGTTAACTTGATGGTGAATGGCTGAAGTTCATGCTTTTTTGTTAGTAATGATCGTCTCGTATGAAACCCTTCGTACTCTCACCGCACTTCTGGTCAACTGTAACATTGGCCTTCTACTCTGTGACGAAGGACACAGACTGAAGAACTCTGGTGAGCTCACACATTTTCAAGAACTAAATGAGGTCACTACTGAAAGTCACTGTCTTAGGCAATCAAACGTTCCAAGCCTTGAACTCGCTCAACGTCAAGAGACGAGTCATCCTTACCGGAACTCCCATCCAGAATGATCTCTCGGAATATTTCTCTCTCCTCAACTTCGCGAACCCCGACTTCCTTGGCACCCGAGATGACTTTCGTAAAAACTTCGAGAACGCCATCATTCGTGGCCGCGATGCGAGTGCGAGTGCAGAAATACAGGCTCAATGCGAGAAAAAACTCAAGGAGCTTGGTGGCCTTGTCACAAAATTCATCATTCGGCGGACAAATGACCTATTGTCTAAGTATTGTGAGTCAGTCCTTGCTGTACTGTTGCGAGATCTTACTCTAGTTACTTTGCAGTACCGGTCAAGTACGAGCACGTAGTTTTCTGTGGCCTTTCGGACTTTCAGCTTTCCTTGTACCGCCTTTTTATCTCCTCGCCCGAGATCAAGGCACTGCTACGCGGCACTGAATCCCAGCCGTTGAAAGCAATCAATATCCTCAAGAAGCTGTGCAACCATCCTGAGCTACTTAACCTCCCCTCCGACCTCTACGGTTCGGATCATCTTCTACCTGAAGGCTTTGGAGGCGCGGGTGCCACCGGGCGCGAAAAAGGCAGGAACCAAACCGTGCGGTGTGATTGGGGAGGTAAATTCGTGGTTCTTGAGCGATTCTTACATCAGATCAAGACGACTACCAACGATAAAATTGTGCTTATTAGCAATTACACGCAGACGCTTGACTTATTCGAAAAGCTGTGTCGGAGCCAAAAGTGAGTCTATGATATATGTCGATATTATGTTAGCTTATGCCATGGTCAGATATGGCTTCTTTCGTCTTGATGGGACTATGACCATCACCAAGCGCCAGAAGCTTGTCGATCAGTTTAATGACCCCAACGGAAAGGAATTTATTTTCCTCCTAAGTAGCAAAGCGGGAGGGTGTGGCATCAATCTTATAGGTGCCAACAGGCTGATCCTCTTTGACCCTGGTTAGCATCTTCGATGTCTTGGTTGGCCCGAACTAAAAATACATGTGCAGATTGGAACCCCGCCGCTGACCAGCAGGCTCTTGCACGTGTATGGCGCGATGGCCAGAAGAAAGAGTGTAAGCCTGGTACGCGTTATTCAAACTGACGCTGACGACTGATGCTGCAGGCTTTGTATATCGATTTATCTCAACGGGGACGATCGAGGAGAAGATATTCCAACGTCAAGCGTCAAAACAGGCTCTATCTTCTGCTGTCGTTGATGAGAAGGAAGATGCCGAGCGCCATTTCTCTCTCGAGTCCCTTAGACAACTGTTTACATTCAACGAGACCACAATTTGTGATACTCACGATACCTTCAAGTGCAAACGTTGCAAGGACGGGAAACAAGTTATAAAATCCTCTGCATTATTGTACGGGGATGCCAGCACGTAAGTCTGCCTCTTACACATGGATACATTCTGTTAAATTTTATGCATAGGTGGAATCATTACACTAACGAGGAGCTAAAAACTAATCATGACGACCTACTCCGAGCCGAAGTGGGCTTACCTGAGATCTCTTTCGTTTTCCAATACATCAGTCATTAGAAGATACCAAGTTTTTTAGTGTGGTTTGGACGTTCGTTATTACTCATTTGTAACACTACTTGCAACATACATAATTAAACTCGAGGAAAAATACATAGTGGCAACAAGACAGGAATGCGTTATATGTCGGCTATGTAATAATATCATTCCAATCGCCCCAAACATCCCCGACCTTCCTTACTTTGACCTTCTCTCCTGCTTCACCAAAGTAAGAAGGTATAAGCCACATCTTCATTTGTTCCTCAGTAAAGGGCCCAAATGTCTCCCCGGTAGACTGTTCAGGGATGTTCCACTTGAACTCATACATGATATCAGCGGATGGAGGCACCCAGTCTGGTCCCACATCTCCGCTGGAACGTACTGAGCGGATGAGTTCCTCGTATGATCGAGAATAGATGTCGGTGTCGCCCAGCGACATAAGGTTGGATGCAAGATGAGTGATCACGTCGATGTCAGGGATACCCTTCGGTTGCTCCGCAGCATCTTTGGCGGTTCCGTCAACCTTCCTGCAGAGCAAGCGTTCAGATCAGCTACCCCTAAAAATTCATTCTTGACAACATACTTGGTGGAACGCGAATTCTGCTTCGACCGGCTACCTAGTCGTTGGAGTGCCTCAAGGACTGTTTCTCCTTTCTTGAGCATTCCGACCAGCTGCATCTCCCATGCGGCCTTTCCACCACTTTGTGCAAGTTCCCTCTCCTCCGCCTTTATCCTTTCTCTTTGTATTCGCTCTTGTTGTCGCTTCCTCCGACGTGCCAACTTGATTTCCTTCTCGTCCAAATCATCCATCCACCGATCATGTATGGCGTGTGCGTCAAATGACCGGACATATGTGCCATCTGCGGCAAACTTTCCTTCTTCCATCTCTTCCCGCATATTAAATGAAGACAGTTCAAATCCCATGCCAGCCTTCTTCCGCCGTTCTACTTCATCCTGGTCTTCAGGCTCGTCAAGATCTGACTCATCTTCGTCTTCTTCGTTGAATTCCTGCCCCTCTATGTCTCCTAAGCGCAAAAATTCTTCCTTCTTCCCCTTCGCTTCATCTTCCTTTTCGGCCATCGCAAACATGTCGTCTTCATCCTCGGCGTCTTTCCTTCTGCTCAATACTACCCCTTCTCCATCATCGCTCGAGTCCGACTCATATCCTTCATTCTTGACACGTCCTTTTCGCTTGGCTGCAGGATTCTCGAGCGCAGAGTCGACCTCCTCCGCGAAGTTCACCGGATCCTCGTCAGGCTCGACGAAACGGGTCTTTTTAGGAGCATGCGAAGAGATTTGTGGTGTTGATGTATCTGTGCCAAACGTTGCCGACCGCTTCTGAGCTTTTCGGGGTTGCATGTTGCATACAACATCAGCCTGAGGCCCCGTATAATGCTTCCGTGAATTATGTCAAGATTTAAACGTGTTTGGACATGTCACGTCGCCGTCCATCACGTGCGTCACAGCGACGGCTCGCAGTCTTAGTGTTTGGTCTATCATAGTCAACCGCTAACCCGGGCAAACATGCTCGCCTTCCAGAAGTCTGTTCTCGGTCGCGTCAGATCTCATATCTCAGCGATGAACAACTTTGGAACCAATCAGCCTATACGTAACATTATCCTTGCAGCAAAGAAGCATTATATTCGCTTGTGGCTCAGCTCTGTCAGAAGGGTGTTTATGAAAGTGAAATGTTTTAGACGGTCTCGAAGGGATTCCATAGTTCAAAGTTTGGAAGCCTACTTGGATGGAGTGGACATAATAGTATCGCAAGATTGTTTGGCGGAGTTGAACTCAATCAGTGTATCAAGCATAGATGGCAGCCTAAGTTGTATGTGTGAAGGGTATTCCAAGCGTATACAGTCAGAATCAGAGATCACCCTACATCCGCATGACAGCATTCGCATACTCATTAGTATTGGTAATCTGAACCCGCATCAGGAGCACCGTGTCCGCAAGACCGATTAGCATCTGTGGTGGAGCAAGCTTCTGCGCGATCGCCAGATTCTGCGAGCTAAAGAATGCGAGCAGCTCTTTCCCAGCCTTGGCAACAAACTGAAGTGAATATAGAATAATATAAGCCCAGGCAACTTCTTATAAAATGAATGTGCTTGCCATTTCGCCGGACTGCAGACGTCGTTGAAATATGACAAAGTGCTCATTTTGGTTCTTGTCCGCGGAGCAGCCCAACACAACTCTTGCACTCCCGAGGCCGGAGAAAGTGCTGACAATCCTAATTGCATCTTCTGATGGGTAGAACGAGCCCGCTTGACCGCCCAGTGACTTGTCCGCAGATATGTCAGTTAATGAAACCCCCTTCATGTTCTTGAGATCCTTCAAAATGAGTGGAACGGACACATCGGCATTCAGAATGAGCTTGAATGTGGGAACGGATCTGGTGATGGTTAGTTGAACAGAATCGTTCGAGAATCATAGCACAAACTCGTTTCCATTAGAGGACCCTTGCGCCGGTTCCTGTATCTTATACCTACCCGAGAGTGAGACCATACCCATTTGAAAATAACAAGTATGGCGTACATTCGTCCAAAGATAGTGTTGTCTTTTGAAGTCTTCCACGACGAAGCTGAAATAGATAGTACCGAAGTCGTAGCCTGCACAGATGGGAATAGGTGCTCCGTAACTTCTGCAAGACTATGAAACACACAACTAAAGCAGGTTCAGGTTACATTCCACGACATGATCGCACCTCTTTTCCGCTTCTTTGTCTTCCGCGGTCATGATAGCCGGAGGTGCATCCTCGATTGGATCATCAGCGAGAGTGCCCCCCAAGATTGCAACCGGAGGTTGAGGTGTTTCATCTTCGAAGTCTGGCAACTTGTCTGCGTCTGGCTTCAAACCTGCTACCTCCAGTAATTCGTGACTAGATGGGACTGATGAACGAGGAGGGTCATGAGTAGACAAAGTCTCCATCTGCTCGGCCGCAGGTGCCGTTTCCTGATGCTCATGGTCCGTCTCGCCTGCCGCATCTTCATCGCTCCAGGATGTAATGGTAAAACTACGTCCTGCGATATGAGAGGGCACTGGGGAATCTTCAATCGGCTCTGCTTCTTCTCTTGCACCCTTTGTAGGCTTGAAGCGACCCTTCACGCTAGTTAGGCCCCCCTTCCCAGCCGTCAACAAGGAGCTTCGATTCTTGCTCATTAATCCCGCAGAGGAGCGACCAGGACCGGGTCTAGGTCGTGACTCTGGGACTTTGCTACTGCTACTAGCATTCTGGCTAGAGTTCGAATGTTGGCGAGAGATCAAGCGCGCCTTTGTAGGAATGGAAACCGTTGGAATCCTGTCCATCCGCGGAGCATCAATTAACTTGACTAAGGGCTCAGCCAACCGAGCACGGTGAGGAGGTATCACTGGATCAGCGGAAGACAAAGATCTTTCGTTGTTTTTTAGCTGCGAAGGGGAGTCGAAAAGGGGATCAGGCGAGCTACGACTGTCGTCGACAGGAGTTATATCTTCAGTAACCACTTCAATGGGGTTCTGGGGATCTAGCGAGTATTTTTGGAGGTCTTGGAATATCACTGTCGCCTTGTCGACCTTGACGAGACCGATGCTGGGGTCTGGGACGTCTCGAATGTCGTGGTCATCGGGGCTCATCGGCATCAGCTCATCTTCCACTTCTTTCGCTTCTCCAAAGGCCTCCATGTCCAACTCCCCCACAGCGTCTGTATCGGTCATATTAGTTAGGGAAAGTCGGCGTCCGGCATTAACTCCTGGGGACGAAGCACGCCTTCGGTTCTTCGATTTTGGCTTGGCCTTACTTCTTGGTCCAAACGTCCTCACTGGCTGAGCGTGCGCAGGTTCTGACTGGCGCTTGCGCTTCGGCTTGGGCTCTTCCGCAGGCTTTGGATGCATGCGCCGCTTTTTCGTGGTCAAGGGTTCGTCATCGGAGACATCTTCAGACTCAGGAGACGTCTCCCGTTGGTTTGGGCTACTGGAATCACTTTCTAAATGTTGACTCGCTCCTATCATAGTAAACCATTAGACACCCGTGTTCATTCTTAGAAGATATGTGGCATACCTGAAGCATAAATTTCCTCTCCTTTCTGGAACAGTAATGGATTTGTATGATCTCTGCGGGTGCGAGCATTGGCCCAAAATGTCTTGATAAAATGATTCGAGCCCCCCGCAAATGACTTTTCGGGTTCCCAACTGTGCGGTAAATAAGCAAGGAGGCAGAAACGGCAAGCGAAACATGACCCTACGTGCATTCCTCCCAGCTATACCCTTTCCACTGTGACGCGTTAGTTGAAAAATCGCCGCGCTCTTATGTGCTATGTACCCACTTTCACATAGTATTTCTTGATTCGACCGGATATTTAGACTGGCACGACGAAACTGCTGACGCTGTCCAAACTCACCCATATGACTTTCTTGCCTCGCTTCGCATCTACACACGCCTTTACGACAGACTCTGAGCCGTTGTGAGCACAACATGATTTGGGAAAATGGAGGAGCTCTGGAACTCACCAACTTCGTACTCTGCGTCGCTCATGGATGTGACTGCATGCCAAGCATAGTCTGCGAGTTACCTGCATTTTGGGTCTTATAATGAGGTGAGAAATTACTTCCAATTGTGTCTAATCCCAGCAAATGCAGTCACATGTTACATGTTACGCCTGAAAGGCTTCAGGAAAATTATGCAATTAATATTGTTACAGCTCAAGGTCTACTAGAAAAAATCAATTTGGATCGTTGTGATAAATCAAGGGAGCCATATAACTGTACAACTGATTAAACCAGAGTGTGACAGTAAGTGCAAGGCTGCAGTACAATACGCAAGAGATAGTAAAGACATCGTGGAGATTGAGGTGGGAATACCGAGTTTCAAAGATCGTCGGGAGGTAACAGCCTTCCAGCAATAAGACAATCCTTCACCCACGGAACATGAACAAGTGTTAGACCGTCTTCGAGGAGGTCCTTTGGACGCTCGCTAAAGTCCTTGATGACAATATAATCATACTCGGAAAGATCCTTGGAGGCAAATTTAACCTCAGCCACCGCTTCTACGCGGGAGGCACCCATGCAAATGATAATCCAAGGAACAATTCGGCTTGCTTCTTTCGCAACATCCAGACCACCCTGACAAGGTAATGAATACCAACACGAGAAGTATCGATGCATTACTTACCTTTCTCCCCCCTCGAGGAGGCAAGGGCACAAAATCAGCGCCAAGGCACAATATGGTCTTGGTAGAGAACAACTTGCAGGCTACCATATTCGACATGATGTCGCTCAAGTGTTCCTTGCAGTTACCCCAATCAAGATCAACAAGCTGAGATACACGAGCGCTCAAAGGCTCCGAAAACCCGGCAGGAAGCAAGTGAGGCTGCCAGTCCTAGACAGAGATGTCTCAGCGGAGAATCCAAGAACTTCGGAGCCCAACGTACCTGTGAAATTTGATAATCGTCTCGCATCCACTCATGAGACAGACATGGTATCCCAAGTGCGAGAGCGATCAAAAATTTAGGCTTCTGATTACAGTCATCGGCCAGGAGGAAAACACGCTCCAATCCCTCGAACCCAGGCTTCGGCCTGAACTTGAAGTCGTCTTGAGAAGCTGTCCAGCGTTTGTTTGAATGGCTATGTGCACCTTCCATAGAGAAAATGCTTGACCAGTCATCGATGACTGTGCCTCCGTTCTGTTTGATAGCTAGCATCACGGAGTCTTTCATTTGTTCCGGGTTTTTATTACCAATAGTGAGCGTTACAACGAAACCGGTCTTGGCGAATGGCTTCTTTGGTTTGACAGAAGCGGCACTCATCAGGGACATCTTCGAAGGTGAAGGCGTAACTTGCAGAGGCTTAGGCCGGATGATTGTAACGATGGAGTCGGCAGTGAGGGTGCGGTCTTTCCAACGTGACAGGATAGTCCTTGCGGCCACCCGGATGTCCTTAATATCATAGTTGGAGTTCACGGATTCAGACCCGTCGTCGATTTCGACGCTAACAGATCCTGATTCCATTTGACTGACATCCACCACTGTACCACGAAAATCACCTTGGTTAATGATCACTGCGTCTCCGACACGCAGCTCGCACCGCCGAAGCCTAGTGATATCCACGGTATCCTCCGTGTCATCGTCAAACTTGACGAGATATCGCGTACCAGCCTGCAATGAGTGGGTGGTGCCTGAATAATAATGCCCATCTTGCTTCCATAACGCGAATACCCGAGTGGCAGGCTGAGTCGCAAGGAGACGGCTAGTGGATGCAAATTGCCGAAGCCGTTTGGTGGTTCGTGTAGGCGCAGGGGTGTCAGAGGTTTTGCTGCGAGTAGATGCTTTGGACACGGGCCGAGTAGGCTTGACATTTTCGACGCGTCTCCGCTTTTTCGATGAAGTCGCTTTCAGCACTACAGGATCAGCGTCCACGTAATCTTCATCGTCAGTGAGCTCTTCCTCCTCCTTCTGTACGGCTTTCGAAGTTGGACGTGTCTCAGCCTGACAAGACGACGCGTCAGAGGCCTCAGTATCTGAAGGGTGTGGGCGCTTTTTGCCGGTCGCAGGCGCAGCCCGGGTACGAACGCTCTTGCGCGTAGGTACAACCGGTGCCTTTCCTTTCTGCCCCCCATTTTTGACAGGCGGAACCACCGTGAGGGTACCCACTCGCTCAGACCGTGGAGCCAGATCCTGCAGATCCTGCTCAGGAGCAGACGTAGGAATTTCTACCGTCTCTGGTTTCGCCTTCTTCGCCCCGCGGGCCGAACTTTTCGGCTTTGTTGTTGAACGGATTGCCTAATGATTCACAAGCTTGGTAAGAATAATACGTACAAAGAGACACAACATTCAATCACCTTCTTAACAGCGGGTGGAGGGAGAGATGGTGATCCTCTCGAGGATCGCAATTTACCTGTGGCAGGCTCTGCTGCCGATTTTGCTGACTTGGCCTGCAGAAGAACTGCTAGAGGAACATCACCTTGTAGATCTTGGCTACTTTCGGGCGCCTCCACGGAATCTGCGACAATGTCTCCTGAATCAAGATCAGACATGGGGCTGAGGGGACGGAAAAGGCGCATTGTAGAATTCTCGTCGCTCGGTGCAGGCGGTTCAGAGTCGGGTACAATGTCAAGGTTATCAAACCTTTGGGGCATGCTAGGTGTGCTTCGGTCACGTGGTTGTGGTAACTGAGGGCGTTGAAAGGGTGATGGTTGCTTGGGAAGGCGGGATATTGGCGAAGGCACTGCGTTGTCCTTGATCGGTGAACCGGAGGGACGAATTGCAGCAGAAGTTGAGGGTTGGGCCTTGGCATGCTCATATGGCGCCTGAATAGACTCACAAGCGTCGTTACTCGCTGATGGAGCCTGCCTAGCAATGCCGTTGCCATGCAGCTGCCGAATTCTGCGCGCACGTTGATCTGGGTGGATCAAAGATAGAAGACTACGACGCCCTAGGGTGGAGGTAGTCCCAACTGTGGCAAGAGTGCTGCGGGATGGCAAGGTTTGCGCGTACATGTCTTCTACGAGGGCGGAATCCAAAGTATTCTCCATTGGAGTTGATGGCTGAGTGGGTGCAAACTCTTCGAGGATCGCCACAGGTTTTATGGCTGCTGTTGGATCATCTTCTGCCACAAGAAGTGACGATTGGGACGCATTTGCCTGCGACCCGTATGGACCGCGCCGTGCTCCAACGGATTCGAGTGATGACTCTGCACCAAATGAGGAATGATGAGGTAGAAAGATTATTGATCCAACCAAAACCCTCACCATCATTCAACAGCTGCGATGCATCGGGATGAGGGAAACTTATATTCCGGGAAGAGTTTTGAGAACCATCCGATTGCGAAGGAGTACTTGCCACCAGCACATTGCCGATGGCTTCGCTCGATTTGGTTTGCTCATAAGCGCGTCGTATTTTGTCCATCCATGTGTCTCCTTCGTCTTCCTGCAAGTTGGGTGAACGTGCGGTGCGGTCATCCATGGTGAAATTGCTAGTGGTGTGTCCCAGGTCAGAGAGTGGCACCTCAAATAACTGCGTGGCTTGTGCAATATAATTCGCAGCGGGATCTTGGGATACTGGGCCTCCGAAGGAGTCCTGCGAAGAGGGGGAGGGAGATCTCTGTCGTTTAGGTACTACAGGGAGGGATTTGGTGGGATGAAGATGTGGTTGGGCAATTCTTGCTGAATGAAGAGACTGAAAGGAAATAGACTTTGCAGCTAAAGTACAAACAATATCTCCATATAATGAGAAACTAACTAGGGTCAATCAGTGGCTCACCATTCGCTTGTCCTTGTCCAATGCTAGATGCTGTACGTGCATTCAAAGAATCGGCATGGGAACCCTTGATCGGTTTGGTGGAATATGTTTGCGGAGACGGAGACCGGGTACGCGCAACCTTAATATTATTTGAAGCGGGAGTGTTTTCTTTCTGAGAGCCTTCCCCTTCTCCAACCATTTCCTGTTCTCTGTGCAAAACGTGTGGCTGCGGCGTCTGTGTTGAGGAGAGCAAGTATCGGGACGTTGCACTTCGTACTGGCGGAACAATCATTGAATCAGTTGAAAAGTCTTTGCTGACATTATCTCCGTCTTCCTCTTGTTCGCGTTCATTGAAGCCCCATTCTTCACGGTGCTCCGCGGTCCCTGTTGCTGTCGTAAGTGCATGTTGAAGAAGTTGGGTCGGTTGAGACTCTGCCGAATCACTAGACGTCATGGAGACACTTTAAATGTCAAAATCCCGTTCAGCACACAAGGATGACGCGCCTGTGATCATTGAAGAGGTCCATGGAACCCTGTGCAAGGCTAGTGAACAGCAAGAAACGCGAGAGAGTGCCTGTAGCCTACAAAATAAGTAGGGTGCATTCAGCCCAATTCAAGGGCGCGAAAAGTAGCCTAGACTCCAGTGGAAGCTGTAGACCGAGTGGGTGGGCCAATTCATTATGTAGTGCAATACAATTCGATCGCATTTCGTTGCCACAATTTTCCTTATCAGACTGTTGGCGTCTATTTGTCCCCTGGAGTTTAGGTAACCCCATCAAATGGTTGTTTGGTACCGCGCAGGGCAGCCGTTTATCAGTCAAGATGCCCGCTGTCCATACAGACATCCGAGTCTACGACTCACAAGAGATCAACCAAGTGCCGGATCCTGTTCCAGATGCTGGCACTCCACCAAGTGGTGATACAATATATTTCACGCCGACACCAATCACTGGGTCTGGAATTAGCGGCGAACAAGGTGTCATATATACAAGCAGTATTCCTGTCTCAGGCTCAACGTTGGTCTCATTGCCACCATCGATCTCCCCTGCCCCAATACCAACACCGGAAAACAATCCCCTTCCCCCCACGACTTCAACTCTCGCACCTTCCCACAAGATCTCAAGGACTGCGATAATCGCACTCTGTGTTGTAGGAGGTGTCGCGTTACTGATTATCTTCATCGCGATAATGATTTCGAGACGTCCCCGTCGCCGCAAATGTCCAACACCCTCTCTCCCCATCCTCCAGGACGCTGCCTTTCCAGCCCAGTTCGACGGCCAAGGTTCCGAATCGCCCATTTTTGGAGGCAAGGAGCGATTCTCGCCCTCGCTGAGGGATCCGCGAGGAAATACGGGGCTCTGGACATGGACCCAATACCATTCCGGTCTTCCAAAATTGGCGCCAGCTGTCGCAGTGACGATCCCAACCTCGGGCAGATCAAGTAATCAAGAAAACACTCTTGCCGAAAAAGGAACTTTGTTTGCTGGGCAAGACCAGCACCGTGTCGCCAGCCATGGTCACCCCAGACAGATGTTTCAGCGACCCGCTCAAGATGCAACCAATCATGCGATCTCTCGGCTGTCCACAATTTCTTACCCGAACTCGCTAGGATCCAACACTGATTGCGGCGCAGTGAATGTGGGTATAGCCATTGATGACACAGCACCTCTGAGAGGCGATGGACAAGCTATCAAATTTGCAAACGACTGCGGTGGAAGGAACAGCCTGGTCGCTCCTCCTAGTGCTAAGGATTCTTCCTTGTTGGGATCATACCAAAGTCTTGCTTATGGCGGCATGCAGGTCATCACCTCGGCGTTGACCGAATCTGGGAGAAGGCCCCCGAACGGAGGCCGAGTGCGCATTACATCAACATACTATATGTCTGGTTCACATCCTCGCACCTCCGGACCGAATGGCCGCGGTCAACAGGACGGCCTCCACCTTGACGGTTTGCAACGTTCTGACTCTGGTAGAGGCCGTGAGAAACAGGCGCTAAGTTCACCTCCGGGGCTAGCTTCGTCTATACCAACATCCTCTCAAGAGGACTCTATCGGGGAAGCAACGAATGCTATGACGGGCATTCGAAGCCAAAAGAAACCTGTTCCGATGACAGTAGACTCCGCAGCGTC
>PVYL01000497.1:0-29810 GCA_002995455.1 Rhizopogon fuscorubens | reverse complement strand
AAACACTTAGCTTGCTATGCAGCGTCTGTCCTGGTGCCTCGCTCGATCCAATTGAATAATGGGTCTTTGGGCCGAAACTCAACTTGAATCTCAAACCTTGTGTAACAACACCTGGAATGGTCTGGAATCTGGCTGGTGACGAGAACACTGTTACTTACTAGTAGTAGAACCGTTTTTGCTACCTGCGTGTAGTTACACATTGCTGATACGTCCTTGAAATTAAATCCACGATGCCGATATGACAACCGAAGACTTCACAACGCCAAACGAAAATTCTTTGAAGATGAGTAATAACCAACGCTTACAACTCTGCCACCTCAGAGTCGAAGCACTGCCATAATGTCCCACATCCACTCCCCAGGCCCTGCTCCTCTCTCTCATACGCAGATGCCTGGACAATCCATTTCTGCCTCTCGTCAGAAACCCAAACCTTATGCTACAGGTATAGCAGCTGGCGTCGAAGATGAAAAGTATCAAGCGAAATACAAAGAGCTCAAGCGAAAAGTCAAAGAAATCGAAATGGTTGGCACCGTCAACGCCTCTCCGTCCATATTGCTGACGTGTATCCACTTCTAGGACAATGATAAGCTGCAGTACAAGGTCCTCATGGCCAAAAAATCAATTCAACGCATGAAACTAGAGCGAGCGTGAGTAAACTTTACTTGTACATCCAACATGGATCTTATATGTGACAAAGCGTCCTGTACGAACGCCTCTCTGCCGTGCCACCCTCTCCGGACCTTCACAACCATGCACTCCCCCCGGCTCACTCTGGTCCTGGTGTCCCTCCCCAATACACCCGCGATATCGGTGCCACACATCACCAGCATCGCGATCACCGCGACTTCCAACCGGTAGATGTAAATGACCATAATGCTATCGAGTACATGCATAATCATAGCAATTATCGCGTGATTCCTGGTCCAGATGGTCGATCTGTACAAGCACCTGACGGGCCCATTGGACCAGGAGTTGCGCCTTCCCACGCAATTTCTGCGGGACACATGTCGAGGGGCGGTTCCGCTTCAGGGCATGACTCCCGCCAGCTTCCACCCCTTTCGCAGCTGACTCCCCTGCAGCACCTTGAGCCCCCGAGGACACATGGACATTCACAGGCACATAGCCCTCATCTCCATCCCCACAGCAATGGTTCTTCGCGTTCGAGGTCCTCACCCTCCCGTTCGCGCAGTCATCAGATATATTCCCAAGCACCTACCCCGGGATATCACTCAGGTGGGATTCCACACCCGCAGCAACAGTACCTCCCAGATACTATGATTCCCGCACAGCACGGGCATCATAGTCCGCCACACCCGAGTGACCGAGAGCGACCCCGAAGGCACGAAACGTTCGATCGCGGCCAGCATGGTGATCCATACCATTCTTCTTCCCACTCCTCGATGGTATCACCAACCATCGGCCGAGCACCGTCGCGTCTCCACAGCCATCATCAACGCGTCGGGCCTGGAACAAATATGAACCCAGACCTCGAGTACGAACGCGACGTTGAGAGAGAACGTGCGTGGGCTCGTCACGAGGCAGAACGCGAATCTGCTCGAGAATATGCGCCTTCTGCTCCGATGCACGCATCTCCTCCCCTGCATATGAGGCCTAGGCCTCCTGTAGATAGGGTAGATTACCCGTACTCTCGCGAGCCCACTGGACCCGGTGTACACGGTCGATCGTCTCGCTCTGATACGTCAGGATCTGGTTCCGGATCTGGCCCCGGCAATGGGGGCGGGGACGGACTGTTGCGACCGGAAAGTCACACTCAGTATTATGACCGAGAGCGTGGACCCTATGCACCCCGCCATGGAAATTCGGCGCGCGGCCCCAGTGAAGACCAAGATATCACCCATGAAGACGGTCGACCTTATGACCGAAGTGGCGGGCACTACTTGGCTCCAGAGCCGCATCATCCGGCTGTGGAATCATCGAGAAAACGCTCTCGTAAAGATATGGAGATAGAGGGAAACGATGACGTCGATGATTCACCCGCAGCGGCTAGTTCAGGTGGAGGAGGGGATGCATCCTCCAGGTACGTGGGGAGCAATCTCCCTGATGACAGGGGGTCAAAGAGAATGCACCAGGAAGTCGCTACGCGTTCTCACGAGCGGGAACAGGACGAAGATGGAGCTTCGGATACTTAGAGAAGAACCGTTTCTTTTTTTTCTTTTTGGTGGCAGCATTGCCTTTTAGATCTTCTTGAGTCATAGTACTGATGAGATGACGGTTTATTGGATGTATGTATATGTTGTTTCTTGCTATATTTGAAGCCAAATACTTATCGAAATCGAATGTCCTGAAGTACAAGCACTAATTATGTTTGCCGTGAGAAAGAGATAGTACGAGCAGCAGTATGCAGCCCGGCGGATCAAAGCGTAAATCTTTCTCTTTTGTCCAAGACAGCACAATATTAATATTATCTGTTAGGAGAGTCCAAAAATACAACGTACACAAAGGGGAATAACAAGGACCCCCAGAAGGAGGTTTGAAGAGAACTTAAACAGAAGCACCCTTCTATTTACCAATCGAGAAACATCATACGATACTAGGAGACAGCCTTGCCATCGAGATTCGGCGGCCATGGAATAGTGGACCTTTCTGCCGAAATCATGGGCTTTGTCACATTGTACGCAGCTCGCATGGACAGTTTGACCCGCTTGGCCCAGTATAGCTCCATTTCGCCAAGCTGATCTTTGAACCCGCCTTCTTCCTGCACAGGACGAAGCAGGTGGCTACTGTCGGCAGCACAGCGATAAGGTTGCGCAGCTGTTGCCGTTGGGGGCGTAGACGCCAGGATGATATCCATGATGGCGACGCGGCGACCTGTGCGCTGTGACTCGGATGTGGCAAGCCTGCGCGCCTCAGAGAGTAACTGTTGTGATTGGATGGACATGGGAGAAAAAGGACGGCTGTACGAGGATGGCGGTACGATGCCACCCCGCTCGTCTGATAGTTTGCCCCGGTGACAGGTCTGGGAACGTGAGGAGATCATCAGAGTAGGTGACCGGATGTGGGAACTGCGGCGGGACGGCATGGCTGGCTATACTCTGGAGGAAACGCAGGGATAGGCTTTCCCAGAATACCCGGGATGACTCCCCTATTGTCTGCCGTGAGAATATGTAGTTCGTTAAGAGGAGACACGGCTTTCTAGGAGCATCCGCGATTTGAACTACATAGTTCAACCGTTCGCTGCCGAATGGCATGACGTGGATAAAAAGTGATCATGGAGCTCCTCTTGTAACAAGTAACAATCTTCCCTGTTGAATTTAGTCTGGTGGGTCCAAGACCACTGAAAGTGAAGATCTCCAGTTTGAAACATCATGTGGCCCCCCGTAGTAGATTCTCGGGGTCAATACGATTTGCCTCATCGAGGAAGGAAGAAACCCAGTCGGCTCAAGCATCTTCATCAGTCCCATTTGAAAGAAAACACACCAAGGGTTTGAGATTCTTTTCATCAGTCTAATCCCATCCCGACAAAGGAGTTAGTTAACCCAAGTGTCTAACAAGCAGTAAGGATCATCTCACAGGAACAGATGTCTAGCGTGTCAAGGTTCGAATTTGATTAGCACATTTTGAGCAGCGTGGAACGATAACTTTAAGTCAACGGAGCAAGATAGTGACTGAGAAGAGCGTCTGACGTAGTTGTAATGAAATGGAAGGTATTTCCTCCATTCACACATGTCGTGCAAGGTGATTGCAGACCATGGCTACGACGAGGCGGCCGGATCAACGTGTTCAGAAGATGGGTGTCTACAGGCTTACTGTTCAATCTCGATGTTATCATGGAAGAAATGGAGATTTGGAACACGAGATAGGTACACGACCTGCCACAACTCGTCTAGATTACTACTTCACCGGTAAACATGGTCCGCTGCACAGCGCTTCAACACGTGTAATATCGAAAATGTAAAGGAAACGTACAATGTAAATTGGCAGCGATCTCGGCTTCAGCTCGGTCACCATTTGCAAGTAGCTTCTCTTTGTTGTACAGAAGTTCCTCGCGCGTTTCCGTGGAGAACTCCTGGTTTTGTGCTTATGGATTTCGTCAACCCCCTGATGTCAAAAAAGTTCCTTATGAATACGTACTTTCGACAATCGCATCAACTGGACAGGCTTCTTGACAGAAACCGCAGTAGATACATTTAGTCATGTCAATATCTTTTAGACAAGATCGGTAAGCAGTTGAAACGTTCCATCAACACGACGACGTGAATCTTACCGTATTTAGTAGTTTTTCTGGAGCCATCCTCACGAGCTTCACTCTCGATGGTAATTGCTTGAGCAGGGCAAATGGCCTCACAAAGTTTGCAGGCTAATGATACACAGTTCTTAGTTGCGGACGACACGGTTGCAGGTATTCACAAACCAATGCATCGCTCTTCACCACTGGGATATCGACGGAGAGCATGCTCTCCGCGGAAACGAGGTGACAAGGGACCTTTCTCATACGGGTACATGATTGTGTACGGCTGCCTGAAGAAATTCTCCAGGACAATCCACATTCCTAAGCGAGTCGTGAAGCCACGCGAAGTGATCATCCTCGAAGCACATACCTCTGATAATCTCGGTGAAGAAGAAAAGATGAACGGCCTTGTCAATAGCACTCGGTCCATCCTTGTATGGGTCGATATCCTTTCCCGGCTCATCCTTCGCGGTCAAACTCCCGGCACCTAGAGGCGGTGACTTTATGGATACTGGGCCTTCCAGCCGACTTGCCAGTGGGCTTTCCAAAGGACTTGCATGTGAGCAACGGCTACTATGAATATTGCGGTACGCTATTATCGACGAGCACATCGCATTTGAGCGTTGCGTCGCCAATATCCTGGGCGAAAGGCCCAACGCAAGGCGCGGGCGGGCGAAAGACATGACGGTCAAAGTCGGCGAAGTTGGAAGTTGCCAACTGAGGGATGTGACAAATGTCACGCTAGCGTGACGTCTCACTGACACTGACCAATTGCAGATTTCGCAATTAGTACACTAACTTGAAGCTTGCACATCACTGTTCTTCATGTCGACCTCGAAAGCAAAGCAAAAAGTTCAACCATTGACCGATCAGGGCACGCATGCATGCTACCTAGCCGTCTCATATCTAACAACTCTTTGGTCAGATAGAAGTACAGCAGAACTATTCCCGTCTACAGAATGAGCTGCAAAGTCTTGCAGGGAAAATAGGCGAATTGGAACAAGAGGCAGAAGAACATGGGTTGCCCCTATTTTTCCTCATCAACAACCTGAACTTACTTTCCATTAGACTTGTGCTTTCCACTTTGAATGAAACACTTCAAGTCGAACCTAATCGGAAGTGTTTCCGCTTGATCGGCGGTGTTCTAGTTGAGCGCACGGTCAAGGATGTAGTTCCTGCCCTGCAAACAAACCGTGAAGGCGTATGCAAATATTTCTTACGGCAATGTTGGTTATCTGATACATGCGCTTGTTTAGATCAAAAAAGTGATTGCCAACCTTGCTGAGCAATACACCACCAAGGAACGCGACTTTGATAATTTCAAACGCGACCATAATGTTCGCCCGGTCAGTAGTGCATAATCCTGTGCTATTGTAGTAACATGGTATGATATATCAAGCGTTTGTGATCTGTGATCCTCTTTGCTACTTATATTATTATTGATTTACAGGCTGTCCGATATTTGTCCCACCACCCGACATTATTTGCCTAATCGAAAAGTCGGAGATCCCATTAGAGGGTATTGCGTATCGTTAAAAGGGCTATGCACCAACTCGTCGGTGACTTTGATGATAGAGCGTTAACTGTTCCAACGGCATAGTGCCATTGTGTCTGAATCTTGTCATTAATTGAAATCAATCAGCGCTTGTTAGTATGTCGTGATAAAATACATGATATCATGTTGGTCATGTGACTGAAGTCTGACAGTGTACAACCCACGACTACGTTCACTGGCACGAGATCACATTACAAGGCTAAATGTGACACTACGGTTCTCACTCACACCATATCCAATGCCAACGACACTGGAGTCACTCCCTGTCGAGCTTATTACCAAGATTCTTGGCGACCTGGACCTCGATACGCTAGTCAAGGTGTCGTATCTGTCTCGGAGACTAATGCATATTTCTTCAGACACGTCTCTGAACCCTTGGAGACGTCCGATCCTTCAGAACTTGGTCAGTAACGGCTACGAACCAAGCTTCCGCCACCTCAGTCTCCGCTCAGTCGTACCCAGAAGCAATTGGATCGACATCCTCACGCTCGCACCACCGGACTTCCTGCTTTTTGAAGCATCTCTTCCAAACTTGAAGGATTCCGAGTGGGAAGAATGCTTCCGCAGAAGATTTCTTCCGGGATGGCTCAAGTGGAAAAAGGACTATACTTGGAGGGAATCCTATTTGAAGTATGCTCTTCCTCCGTCGTTTCAGATACCCAACTTACACTGGTGGTTATTGTAGAATATTGTATCGTGTCTGGCACAGGACCCACACGTCTTGCACTGCAGATGAAGCTTGGACAAAGTAAACAGTATCCATGCCTGCATATACATTCCTAAGCAGGATACACCTAGATATCTCGTGCTCAACCGCAGTGGTTCAGTCAACGAACTAGAATCGTCATCCCGGGGGTTTAGTCCCATGGACATTTTTGCTGAGATCCAGTAAGCTGTGGCGTGTTATTCATTCCCTATTGTACGTTTGTTACTTACAGAACAACAGATTTCAAAGCAACATGTCACATCTGCCAGTGACAACACGAGTTAGTGTTTTGTGTACCGCGTGGCTGTGTGGCTAATATTTTGCTTGAAGGTGGTAGTCACTTTTTCTGACGTCCGGGTGCTCGCAGTTGGTGTCCTTCACACCCCTCTATCTTCGTGGACTGTCAATCACAATGCACGAGCTTTTCTCAACCCCCCTGGTATCGTACCCACTGATTGCCCTGGGGTGAACTTGGGGGACAGTGACCGGGTAGTGCACAATATCCCTTGCGGAGAATGGCACGATAGCACTTCTGGTAATGATCAATTGAGCCGCAGTGTCGCTAGATTTGTGGTAACTTTATTTCTTAGCGGTCTCGTATTCACCTTTCGCATACAAGAAGCTTACACATCCCCTACCTGCGGAGTCTCATCGCAATTATCCGTTATATACTCCTGCTGGGGGCGATAGACGATGGCTAAGCTCTGGATCTCCTGAGGAGAAAGGGGAACAGTGGGTGGGCGGTTTACTGTCTGTGGAAGTACCATATTGTCGCCTGGGATGCTTACTGGTAATTTACCAGGGTAACCGCGCAACTGATTAGAACGAGGGTAGGGGGATATGAAGAGGATGAGCCAGGGACTGGAGCCAGTTGGAACCAGTTTGCCTCGCTCACCCGGCAAGATCTACTGACAATAGCGCCTTGGATGAAAGAGAGGGTGACCAAATTTATTGGTGGTCCAGGTCTCGGAATATAACTTCGTCCCCTTCTTCCGTTAACTTATCTCTTTCAACTGAACCCATATCTTTGTCGTCATCACACTTCACATGAGCTATATATGTCGCCCCGCAATGTTTACCCGATGATGTTTTGTCGTGTCGGCTGACCAAGGTGAAACATAGCACCTTGTTCACCGGCATTTCGGTCAGCACCAGCGAGTTCGGTCGCTAAGTTCCTCTTATTGTCAATTTTTGCGCGATCGGCGACTTTTTTGTTTCATGAGAAACTCAACACTCACAGGTTTCATCCACCTTTCGCGTTGTGGCATGGCAAGGAAAACATGTCTTCTTTCCTCATTAGGCCCTGATACCGCTTCAATCCTGCAACAATGGATTGCTGGCCAAAAACCAAAGTCCGCGAACCTCGAATAGCAGGTCGGACGTTGATCCAGGACGAGTGGCCCTTTGGCTTTAAATTGTGGATCGATCTGTGGACAAACCCTCGCCATTTTTTTTTCTGTTTTATATTCCTTTAATCGACGTCGCCGGTCAACGTCGCCCACCTTCCTTCATATTATTTTTATCTTACCACAATGTCATCAGTGAGTGATCTATTACTGGAGTGAGGTATGGTTACTTACCTGACACTACGGAAACCAGTGGATATGTTCTATTTGTTCCAAGGGCCTCTCTAGTAAGGGTGACCTTACTCGGCATCTACGGATACATTCAGGGATCAAGTAAGTCTTTAGTCATATCATAGCATTGCACTAGCTGACGTGCTCCATTCATAGGCCATACGTTTGCGAGACGTGTGGCAAGGGATTTGCCCAGAATTCGGGCCTCAAAACTCATCGCAATACACAGTATGGAATTTTTTTTTTGACTTCCGAGTCATCTAAGCGGTTCCATAGCACCAAGGTCAAGCCTTACGTGTGTGGCATTGGTACTTGTGTAAAGGCATTTAGTGACCCCTCGTCTTGCACTCGCCACCGAAAGGAAACCCACAGACGCGAGGGCGCATACAAGTGCCCTCTACCAGAATGTGCCACGAAGTCAGTTGCAAGATCACTGGTTCTAATCCATCAGGCTTATGCGATGTTTACACAGGATCAAGCGGCGATCTGCATTTGTCGCTCACATGAAGAAACATGGAATGGACGTCCGCACACTGGATTTGAATGCCATCGTCTCGTCGGCAAACGAGTGCAATTCTCAAGTGTCCGATTTCCATTTTTTGCCTCCCTACGTACCCGATGCTCCCTACTGTCCCCCTTCAAAGACGGATATAGAAGGTACTATTAGTAAGTTCGGGTCCCATGCTACCTCCAGACATTACTGATATTGAATTAGCACGTTCCGCTGCCGCTGCTCCGACACCGATGAGTAACTACCAGACGCCTCTTCCCCAATACTGCGAGAACTCCATTGGCGTGGCTGATGACGTGTACGACTATAAGTGGCCATCTGTAACAACCGGACAGCCAATTTCTTCGGTCATGTCCACGTCCTCGATGTCTACTCCTCCCCCGTCGTATACTGGCAATTACATTGGGAACGTTTTCGACAACGGATACAATGGATACTTACAACCGCACGACATGTATTCTCGGATGCCCCCTCCGTACCCATCAGTGTCACCGCCTTTACCTCCCCTTCTCGATGGCTTCACAGACACTCTCGGGTCTCACATGCGTTCGTTCTCCGCTTCACCCGCCTCCTCTTCTAACTCTGCACTGAATGATCCGTCGGACTTTGCATTTATGGGACACAATGTACCACACCAATACCTTCTGTTCAACACCACTTGATTTATCACATTAATATACTTGGCGCATCAAGGACTCGAATTTTTATTCATAATTTAAGTGCATTATCTGATTATCACTGTAGCTCTACATACCTCTCTTTTCTTCAGACTTATGTTTCATAATACTCATATATGACCCTGATACCAAGTGGCATTTATATATAATTAGTTCTGCCTGTGATCAGTAGCTCGAGAAAATGCAGCTGGAATTCCTGCCTGTGACGGTGAACAACAAATGTAAATATCGTCCACCAAGGCTACGTAACTTTGTACCTGCTATCCGGATTTCTCAAGGTCCCTGGTCCCACTCATTCGCTCAGGCGTCTCTTCAAGCTACGCCATCTTCCTCAGGCATTGCGGCGCGGGCCACCGCTGGCTTCATCTACGAAGCTTCATTCGTGTACGAAGTCGCGCCGGTAGCTTTTTCTCTACGAGAAGGAACATGCTGGCGTCTCCACTGTACCCCGCGTCCCCTTTTGCTCCTCAGCTGGCGTCCGATGAGCATTCTCAGTTTCGCCCTGCTAGAGACATCGAAGCGTTCAATAGCTTACTTCCTCCGCCGATCGAGTTCGTGGAAGGCTCGTCTTCTGGTGCCCTAGCCGTCGCGGAAGGTAAATATGAGCCGATCAATGCCACACCAAAAGCATCAAAAAACAACGTGAGTGCGTGAACGGGCTCTATCACAAAGGATCTCATATCTTCCAGGTTCACGACCAGACTCGAACCCTCTCCACACCCCTGACTTCGCCCTCGAAACAACCGATATCCCCGACAATAAAACGCGCATCGTTATTCACTGGTACCCTCGACTTTTCTTGGCCTTGGCCTAGTGGTCACAATATTGGGAGCGGCCTTCATAATACCGGGAATACATGCTTCTTGAACAGTGCTTTGCAATGTCTCCTTCATACACCTCCTCTGGTCAATGTATTGATGGCGCACTCAAAGTCAGATCCATGTGAGGACACCAGACGCTTTCTATTATATGATTTTACACTTATATACAGGTCGAGTAAGGGGGGGCTTTTGCATGTCGTGTAGTCTTCGCCAGGTCATGCTTGACTCCCACCAGAAGAAGCATCCTTCTACGCCATTCGTCATTGTCTCGAAGTTGCATCGTACGTCCTCTCTTTCTCCCTAAAACCCATATTTAGTCACATGTCTAGTCATTGCAAAACACATGCGGAGGGGCAGGCAGGAGGATTCTCATGAGTTCCTTCGTTATGCTATTGACGCTTTGCAAAAATCATGTCTAGCTGGATACCCACAGTAAGTGTTATCTTGCCTTTACTCCCATGTGACTGTTGACGAGCACTCGGAAGAAAAATTGATTCCAAACTGGCGGAAACATCTTGGGTTCACAAGATATTCGGCGGTCGGCTGCGGTCGCGAGTTACCTGCAAGGAGTGCTACTACAATAGTGACACTTTCGATAGCATGCTGGACGTGAGCTTAGACATATATG
Organism: Rhizopogon fuscorubens; assembly: GCA_002995455.1. Classification (NCBI taxonomy): domain Eukaryota; kingdom Fungi; phylum Basidiomycota; class Agaricomycetes; order Boletales; family Rhizopogonaceae; genus Rhizopogon; species Rhizopogon fuscorubens. The sequence goes on along the minus strand of PVYL01000497.1, from coordinate 19,146 downwards.
GCTCAAATAGTGTGAGGGACGCTTTCCGGAAGTTTGTCGCCATCGACTACCTTAAAGGGTCGGACAAGTATAAGTGCGAAAAGTGAGCATTCACTTGATAGATGTGCTCATGTGTCTAATATGTAAAATTCTTGCAGGTGCAAGAAGGCAGTTGTTGCCGAAAAGCGGTTTACCATTCATGATGCGCCTGCAGTGTTGACTGTCCATCTTAAGCGCTTTTCACCACTCGGTCGGAAGATTGGGCATTTCGTCCAATATGACGAACGTATCATGCTCAAGCCGTTCATGAGTGAGGGTCAATTTGGCCCGACATATTCGTTATACGGTGTCATTTGTCATGCAGGCGGTGGACCAAACTCAGGCCACTATTATGCCATGGTCAAAGGTGCCAATGGTATGTGGTACGAGATGAACGACGACAGCGTATCACAACACCGTGGTACACCTACGGTTTTGAAGAATGCATATATCCTGTTTTACATCAGGGAGAAAGGCCAATCTCTTGAGGCAGCTATCAGTCGCCCCTCGATGGCTCCCCGGAATGTCGTCGCCAGAATGAAGAAGAGGAAAGCCTTGGACTCTGAAGACGATGGCAGCGACGATCTTGGTGTCAAAGCCGATCGACCGTTCATCGGACCTCTCCTCCCATCGCCTATGGCCAATGATTCGGGGGTACACAAAAGGCCTAAAACGGACGGCAGAGACCCTCAGGCTGAAAGCATCAAGAGGAAAATTGAGGCCGTGAACAATGCTCCTAGCATGAGCACTGCCCTTACGAGCCTGTCACAATACACTGACGATGACAGTGAATCACCACTTGTGACTCCGGTCGACCTCAAGCCGCCCTCTAGCGCTACTGAGTCTATCACCGCCGCCTCTTCTCCCCCCTCTTGTCCTCCCACCTCACCTCCGCCTCCTAATTCCTCTGCTACAGCGAGCACTTCATCCATTAGCTCCGTACAATCAAACACCATCCCTTCATCCGGCATTTTGCCAAGTACCTTCTACGGATCATCGAATAAGAATGATAAAAAACGCAAATCGCCAGATTACGATGATGATGAACGGACGCCTCAGAAGCATCATGCCCGCGTACCACTGCAAATCCAATCTTCCAAGCTGTCACACGGTCACCGCCGAAAGTCATCCTTTGGCGGTGGCGCTGTCAGTCCATACAATCGGCTGGCAGGAAGTAACACGTTGCACCGATCAGAAAATTGCCGACCAATGCACCAGTATGGTAAGAAGAAGAAAAGGATGATCATGTAGAGCAGTTGTGCCTGGTGTCCGTCTGTATGATATATGTTACAGGAGTTCGCATGTTCGTGATCCTTCATCGAAGGTCAAGAAAGATGTACTACAACTTTGCTTTTATATTACTAGAAGAGAAAGTTGTGGCTTGGGCACTGCCTTCTTGTCCATCTTCCCACCAGATAACGGTCACGGTAGTGTCATCTCGATAGCTCCTGGCAAATGGAGAAGGTATGCTCATCAATTTCTTCAAACCTTCGACATCACCTCCACCAAATGCATTCCGGATTAAATGCGAGCTAACATTCTCGTCCTCAAATGCCCACGAGCCACCAATGTTGTTTCGTTTTTTGTCCTTGCCTTCCACAGTTGGCGATCCTGATACTGTTGGCACAAGTTCCGGAAGAGCTATTTTGGGAATGGTGCCTTTGAGACCCTTCAGATGACCTCCGACAAGGGCTACGACATCCTCTGAGCTGAGCTTATCCCATAACCCATCGGTGGCCAATACCACAAAACGCGCAGCGGGAGACCTTGATGGTTGTGAAACACTTCCAAAGTCAAAGTCGCGGTGGGTTACGACAGGAGTGGCAGTGACGTATGGAGGAGTCTTGAATAACGAAGGAGGCGGACGCAACGGTTGACCGTTGCCCACAAGGAAGGCACGGTTAAGTCTAATGCGCAGTCAATAAAGTTGTCGTCATTGGTATTGCAATTTCGAAGAGACATACACATCTTGTACATCACGAGGCCACTTGTACCGGGCATCTCCGAACGCGCGAGAGGGTTCAAGACCGCCGAGTATGCGCCCTGCTCGAATTACACTTCCCGACTCATCGGGAGGGTGTTCGAATTGAATCCTGAGCGCGGCTGAAGTAAGAAGTGGCGAATTGGAAATTAATTGATGTGTCAAACCTCTTCAACTCGTTTGGGTTGCGACCGGTTTGATCTTCGCTAAGAACTTCGACGCGCCAGGATCCCTGACCTTGACCATTTTCTTCCCAAATACCGGCGACCGCGCGACTGTCCCCTGTACATGCTACGTATAAATGACGATGAGCAGTATCGAAGACGGCCATCAACGCGCAGCTGCCTGAAGATGGAAGGTTTCATAATACAGAAAAGATAGACAGAGATTACGCCATACCAGATACGGCAGGAAGCATTGTCTGTAATGCCAGCGGATGTTTGCTAAGATCGGGAAGGATATTCTTCTTGATAGACTCAGCGTCTATGTGTGCAGCAAGGACTGACAGAGGAGCATTGATAAGCTCCTGGTCTAGCTTGGTGAATGCATTCTGAATAGCAAGTGATATATTCTCTGGATTTTGAGGGTCTTTGGATAATTTTGGCGTAGAAATAGAAAATATCGACTTTAGGCTTTCCAGAAATCCGGACCTTGGGGCTCCGTCGGTAGGGTGAATCAGGGATGACAATTCCAGGACTACGGCACTGATGAGAGTCTTGGAAAGAAGGCGAGATGTATGCGGTCCACCATGACCATCCATAACGGTGAAGAACAACCAGTCACCCGGTGCGGAGGGGTCCGACGAGTCACGAGCAATGATAGCATGGGCATGTGCATCTTCAAGGGGATCATTTGCAGCAACCGACGACGTGGCATGTCGCCATACTGTGCTTTCAGGTCTGGAAAAGCTGTCAGACGTCGCGTTTTCTATGAGACGGTCTCGAACGGCATCCTTTGACAAAAGGGGAAATGTGCGGGTAGTCATGGCAGGCTTTCCATCCGCGTCGCGCACTCTAACTGCGAGATCAAAAGTCTGTTTCTTGGAAGATTTATAGTAGAGGTAGCTCGGTGTGCCAATGAGAACGGTGGTCGCTGCGAGTGGTTTCCAAGCCCTTCGAAGCATGCCCCCAGAATGGTGAGATCTGCGGTTGATTAGTATACGGTAATGGATTGTCTCAGCTGTGAAACGATCAGCATGGTCCACAAAGTGTATGGCCCACGCACCCTGAGAAAGGCAGAGCGTTCGCCGAGTTCGACACCACCTGTCCGTCGGTGCTAAAGCCTTGCCGCGGCGTGCTGGTGCAGCCCAAAAAGTAGAACAATGGGTAAAGAGGTAAAAATCACGATGCCAGGACACCAACCGGGTACGTAGATTTTCTCCTTCTGCTCGATGTCAATGTTGGTAATGGACCGACACTTGCCAAATTTGGGTTTAAGACGCGAACAAAGCGCTAGTCACGTGTGCTGTGGGTACAGTAACGTCGGAGATCAAATTCTGCCGTGTACTCCCAGGCTGCCGCCAGTGGGCAGTTAACGCCAACTTGTACTGTTACCACGACGTGCTACTGTGCCATAGTTCAATCCTGTTCATTGCTACTTGATCTTCCATACCTCTCTCTTACAACGGTTTCCCGGAATGACTAGTTCGATCAACTATAATGCAGTCATTCGATCATCATCTCCAGACACAAGCACAGAAGGGCAGGACGATTTCTTACTGAAGACGAGAACATTCGATTTCACGATCACAGATGATGATGATGAATTTGATCCTCCTTCCCAAGTAACGAATGTAAGTGAAAGATGTCTGATAACGCGCGAAATCAAACCTCAAGTGTGTCCTGTTATGTCATCTCTCAAGCCACCAAACACCATCCCAGCCTCAAGCGAAGTGCAGCCCTCAGCTCTGAGACTAGCAGCCTCCCAACAACCCACCGTAGAAATGCTCCAGTCCCTAGGCATTAAAGTGCGAGATTTTGCGTATGAGAGTACTCTGCCACCCATCGCGCCCATTCCGCGGGTTCCGCGACAAATCCAGCCTAGTGCAAGACCATTGAAGCGTACAAGCAGAGAATGGGAGGAGGAGCATGGAGTGTCATCGCGATCTCCACGCCCGCAATTCGGACGCGAAGCTACCAATGGTGTCACTGCAACGGATAGGAAGCTTAATTCACTCGTTCGGAGGCCCACTGAGCCACTTGAACTCGATTTTTCTGCTCCAAAGCCCATGATGGACTTGAGGAGAGTTTCTCCACTCGGGAGCCAAGTACCATTCCATACCCCTAAGACACGATCAGGAAGCCCACCGACTTCTCCCCCATTTGGCTCGCCTTCGCAGGAGCCTGATGAAGGATCACAAGAATCGGAGATGGTAATGACACCTACGGGTGGGGAGTTCTGTTATATTGAAGACACCAGCTCGATACCAGTTTCACAACTGGAGACAGAAACGTCAGCCATTGAGACAGAAGACACGACCCCACAACTATCTCAACCTGCCACGACATCCTTCGTCACGTCTGTATGTGTTTCGCAGGTAGTTGATACTCTGGGTTTTATACCAAATTCTCCCCGAGAAGCCAAGCGTGGCATCAGAGGTCACGCGACGAAAGGGTCTATGGAGAAGGGACCTCGTTACGTTCTGCGTCGACGATCGTTACTTGCCACACATACACCGACACGGTCTCGATATCCGCATCCACTGACTCTGACGAAGAAAGGAAGTGGAAATGGATCACCGGTACGACAGCGGAGGCTGTCTCGGTGACTTTCAGATGGGGATGGAGGTAGTTTTTTATTTAATTTTTATTGGTGGTGGTGTAGTTTTACATGACAGATGGATTGTGTACTAGTCCCGAAATGATGATCGATCACTTAGGCAACGTTGCGGCGCGTCCAGGGTCCGGTGAGGCCGTGAAATGAAGCGAGATTGTTCCGCGAAAGACGTTAGTGCAATCGCCGGTCCGCACCAAGTCTAAGGATAATGAATTGGGTGAATCGGGACAAGATCTCAAAGTTTGAAAGTACGTCTTCGCGTGACTCCATCTCATCCCTCTCTTCCTTCTCCATCATGGCCTCCTCATCCTCCAACGTCACCATCACCCTTCTCCCCGTCTCCCTATCCCTCGTCCACATCCCCCGCTCCCGTCTCTCCCAACTCATCCATCCCGTCCTCAGGCAGATCCTCCAGCCAAGTCCCACTTTCATAAATGTCACCTGCAATGAAATCGAACTTAGTCTCTTCGCCGAGTCTCACATGCTCGCAGATTTCGAACCAGTTGCCAGACGCGACAGGCAGAGGCAACGATCCCGCTCTGGCTCGGCATCCTCAACCACAAAACGCGTTCAACCTCAAGACCACCTCGAGATCTCTTACGAAAAATGGAACGTCCTCCAAATTGATTCCCATTCTGATCAGCTCGGTACATCTACCCCTATGCACAAATCATCATCTTATTTCTCTCTTTATAGATAATTCTGGTGCCCGCGTCCATGAGTTCTCTGCTCCATTAGCTGCAGCTGGTATTTCTATTCTCTATCAGTCGTCTTATTTAAGCGACTTTATATTCGTACGTCACAACAACTCAGTTACCCGATCATTCATGTGAATTCATACTTGTCCAGGTCAAGGAGTCAAGGCTCCAGGAAGTCGTGTCCTTGCTAGCATCATCTGGTTTTGACCTTTATTCTTCCGATCCCGAACTACTCACTTCAAGAGTAGTCTCCCCTATCCTTTCCCCAGTCTCTCCTGACGACTCATTTCTCACCGATCCAGCCCAGGACATCTCAGCTGAATCCGGCGCCATTCTCACTCGCACAAGGAACAGTCTTGACGCCGTTTCTGCTGCCGCCATCTCCTTGCACCACCTCAATTTTACCTCCTCCCCAGATGACTCCCCCGACTCCAGTCCCATTGATCATAAACCTCCATCACGTCATAAATCACACTCCCCTACCTCGGGAGAAGTTCGCATCTTGTCTCCTAACCTCGCTTGTGTTGGCCTTTCTGATGACAATGCTGACTCATGGGGACTCAAGATCGTCAAGCTTGTAGCATTCCCTGAGCTAATTCCCATCAACAAACATACCCGACAACTAAGCAAATCCCAATCTTATGACGTACATCCCCTGCACAACATTGCAGTTCCACCTCCGTCGGGAAGTAACCACTCCTCCGACTCCTTTTCCTCAAGTGATGAGGATGAGGAAGGTTACTTTTCCCACTCCCCCCGCGGTAATCTGTCTTCTGTTTCATTACTATCCACCGTAGCTTCTCGGTCCTTCCCGGATCTATCACAGTCTGCCGTTATTCAGACATCAAATTTCAAGCCCCCTGCAAAACATCTCGTTGCCCCACTTGCTCCGCTTTCCCCTCTTGAATTAAAACCAGCCCCACATCGAAAATCTACATTTCACCTTAAGGATCCGCCCGTTTCGATCAGGAAGCCTACAGATGAAGGCATGCGTGCCACCGTGCCATTTTTCAGCTTTACGCGCACACAGGAAGGCACCTCATTGACCACTGACGTTTCCCTTCTCGCCGCCCTATTTCCTCCAAATGAGAGGCACATGATGATCTGTGCTGAAGAACTCGACGCTCTTGAAGAGCAGAATTCAAGTACAGATTCAGACTCCGAGGAAGAAGAGGACACGCTTGCATCAGGTGGTACCCTGAAATGCCTCCAGATTGATCTGCGCCGTTTTGGCCTTGGTATATCGTTTCCTCGCTATCTCCCGGACTCTATTGACTCATTTCTGTCGCCCCACACAGACAAACACGGCTTGGTGAATCGCTTTTCTCGAGTATTGGAAGAGAACGGCATCAACCACATGTATAGCTCGACTTTCAAGACTGCCAACCTACTTGTGCGCACTTTACTTCCTTATTCATGTGCCTCATGTTGAAGATTGTCGTCTCATACTAGGTTGCTAAATATCACGCCAATCGTGCTCGGGCCTTGCTCAGGGCTTGCTGAAACTGCAGATTATACCGCCGTATTTATGATATGTCACATCTCATGGTGGTCATCTCCAAAATGAGACAACGCCTGGTGCCGACTCAACCACCCGAGGAAGCTAGAAGTATTCGACTACTTCAATATTTCCGCCAGCCACGCGTTTGATACCCCTGTTTCCATATTATTTATGGCCTTCGCAAATTTGCATCCCGCCCAATTTGTCGGGGTTTCTTTGGTTTCATATGTAAACCTTCATCTCATCTTTGCCGCAACGTCCGTCACTATATGCCAGCATGTTCCTGTCGCACATGTTATTTCTTCCATCTCAAACATTTATTATCCATCGTTGTATTACGCATCCACTACACATACTTCAAGGATTTTGTAGTATGTAGTATCTTGTATCATGGTCGGCCCATCAGGAGCAAAGTTTTTGGGATGTAGTTATCAGGTAATAATATTGACAAGTAATATAATGCAGAGATTCGGATGCGATATAGATAGAGATGATATAGGGATACAATTGCGAAGGCGTGACGTGACGTTACCACATGTGGGGCAGGCACCAACACTTTGTTGGCGCTAAGCACCCATGACTTTTGAACGCTCGATAACAGACAGGTACCAATCGTCGAAAGGGGGGAGATCGTCGTCGTCATCGCAGTCTGGTGTGGGGGTCACGCAGCGAATAATAGACGGACCATCTTCTAAAGAAGCGTCCACATCTGACGTATGACACGAGTGATCGGAGGAATGTGCACACCCCCATTCGCAGATCTCATGTGGTGTATCCATGAGAAAGCTGCCGGGTTCATCAAGGGACGATGGCGTATCCATCAAATCTGGCTCCCGCGAGTGGTTAGAGTGGGACTGCATGGAGAAAGTGTCATGGCGTTCGTGATGTGACTGTGGCCCAGGGGCAGAATCGGCGACGTTATTGAGCGGAGGCGACGACTGGCGTTTAGGATAGGCGGGGAGATAGTCGTAATCTTGGTCTTCGACCCTGTTGCCCCATGAAATCCACGGATCATGGGACGGAGCATCCGTGATCATGATATGAGGAGCTCTAAAGGGGCAGTCAGACTCAATGATGGAGATGCCCGAAAAATATTTGGCGGCTATTAGGATGGGCTAAGAATTCTCAACGTGAGACTGGAATCCGGTGCGCAGTAAGTCCGCACATGCGTACCTGAGCAGGATCAGTCCACACCAAGGGCTGTTCTAAATGGGATGCGGCCCCTGATTCGTTGAATCGAGCACAAGCGGCGGACGCCGACAAACTTGCTTCGAATGCCTGAGAAGCGAGCCATCGTTCATTCAATAGGTTCAAGTGAGAATCACAAAGGCGGCCTACTGCAGCTTTACGGCGGTGTCGGAATACTCCGTCGACAACCTCACGGAATATCAATCTTTCAGTCGAGGAAGTTTCCACCTAAGAAAGTGTCAGATTGTATCGGGACAAGTGATAAAAGTCGTAGCGGCTTACAGTAGCAAACAATTTCTGGCGATTGAACACGCGAAGGGGGTTTCCCGGCGGAACGCCACCGGACTTATCCGTTGCGATATGGGATTCAAATCTCTCCGGTTCAAGGTCTGCCGATTCATCGCGTGGTGATGAAAGAGGACAATGATGATAGAACATTTCAGGGGATAAACGAGGCACATTGAGAAAGCAGGGCCACTGGATATCGACCCGGTTATTGTTTGGTGTGTAAAAATCATCTGCATAAGACACAGGGGGAGTGATGACTATATGGGGTGCGATATGTGGACACATGGAATCGAGGACAATGTTGCGGCCATCCAGACGCAAATCGAGAAGGACATCCTGGTAGGAAGTCATTGAGGTAAGTAGGGAAAGAGAGGAGGAAACTAACATTCTCTTTGTCTTCTTCACAGACGAGGCAAGAACACACAGGAGGGAGAAAACCCACACTCTTGGCGTCATCTTCACATACGAGACAGGAGCCCGCGATAGGTTTCTCTGGAACACAGTCGGATGCATTAACTACTGGGCCACCAATCTGAAACGATTCTCAACAGGCTAGACACAGTATGACGAAATGAGTACATACCATGTCATTTAGGCAAGAAAGTGGTTGGAGGGGAGTGGAACTGTCTCTCTTAGCGACAACTTGACGTTTATGTGAGGCATTTGAACTCGAGGCAGGCCCGCAGCCGGCGTCAAGGATAGTGCTCGTGTTCTGGACCTGGACTTCGCCAGCGTTCAAACGCAGCACCACAGATGTAGATTCTTTAATATTGTGCAAGTCAGACATACTGACGGAGGGGATCTAGTAGAAGAGGTTTATGATGACTAGAGTAAGATGAAGAGATGGAGACGACTTACCGCATTGCTGGTGTGTTCAGCGTCATCGCGGGATGGTTTAAGGGGCGAGCAGTTTGAAACCAAATGGAAAGCCTTCACCAAACATTCCCACGCCCCCGACTTTGGAACTCCAAGTGTGCAAGACTGTACGATTATGATGCCAAAAGCCATAAAGTTGCTCATGATTATAAGCAATTGATGTCGCGCAGAGTGTTGACTAGTAACCTGGACGTTGAAACCACTCGCATTTATAACAAAATTAGGATCCTTTGCCTTTGCTGTAGCCAGTCGGAGTTGCTTAGACATGCAGCAACCTTTGTTGCCCAACTGTGGACTTTGTCCACACGAGGACACTGCATCCCTTTGTGAAGAGCTGTGGATCATATCACAGTTGATCGTAATAGTACGTAGAACAATTGACCTTCTAAGTAGACGTACCCTTGATATAATGCACGAGACATATAGATTACAGGTTGATTAACCAAGTACTTAATGTTTACCATGAGCAGTGGGGAGATCTCCCTCATCCGGCCTGCGTGCTGTTACCTTCCTGAAATTTTTCATCGATTGATCGGCTCCGCTGAACTGCTCGCGGGTCTGTCAATTCACTCTGATGAACACAATAACTAACACCATACCTTCTGGGCAAGATCCCTAACATAGCTTGGCACCATCCTCAATGCTGGTGTTAGGTTCGTGTAGAATGGCAGATATATCGTCCGGGACTGTTGTGCATCGAGTGCAGTGATGATCGACTTAACCACTGTGACTGGCGCGATGGAAGGCGCGAAGAATTTGAAGATGGGGTTCGATGGTAGTTCAATGCTAGAGAAAAGGGGTGTTAAGATATGCCCCGGACAAACAATGGAAGTACGGATCCCCGGCGTATTATAGCTATGAGCGAGATCAGGATAGCGCATTATTGCGAATCGCTGAACGTACATATTGTCAAGCTCGTAGCGCAGTGATTCGTTCATGGTTAATAGAGCCGATTTCGACGCTGAATAATCTGCTACAATCCTTGTGAATCAGGAAGATCAGGTGAGGAATTTCGAAACTTACACATGCGAGCGCAGCCTACAAAGCCCATAACTGATGACATTGTCACCTGAAATGCCATTTAGAATATTTCATCGTAATACAGGACAAGACTGACGATATGACCAGTTTTATTCTTGATCATTCCCGGTAAGAATGCCTTCAAGGTCCAGAAATGGGCCAGGGTATTCACGCCAAAAGTTCTGACGGTTCGCTTGAGCCTTTGGTGGGCAAAAATGTGTAAAAATAACGTACTGATAAATATCTTCTGGTGTGAGATCGACAATGAGTTTCCCTTGCACAACGCCAGCGTTGTTGATGAGCATAGTGGGTTGACCAACCTATAACAAAATTGAACATATATCGGATAACAAGTGCAAGAATGATACCTCGTTGATGATCTTCTTCGAAACGGCCTCAACCTCGTTCCACTTCGAAACGTCACACGAATAGTATGTAATATTATCTGGAAGACATTCTCAATGAATAGAGAAGTGAAAAGAGACGGATCACATACAATTCTCAGTCACTATTGGTTTCACATCAAGCACGACAACTGTGACGTTACGAACAGCGAGTGTGTTTGCCAATAATTCTCCCACCCCCGAAGAGCCTGTGTGTTTCAGGTCATGCAAAATACGTGACATGACTATTAATGGTCGCACCTCCAGTAACTACTACAATTTGCTCGCTCCAGTCTAAGGGCAGAGGCTTGAATAAAAGACTGTGTTGGTTGCGGTACAGTTGCGAGATCCACTTCAAGAACCCTGCTTACGCGTTGGATGTCATATGAGCGCTCATACATTGAACTAAGACGTACAGAAAGCGGATACTGCCGCGCAATACAAAGACGAAACGAGCACGACTGGATCTGTAAGTTCATAACCTTGAAACACGAAGAATATTGGTATAAAACACGTGAAGAATGGACCTAGACAAGTCACGAATTAGTCGATTTCAACGAGGAACAGATTATAGTAAGGAGACGAACTGAAAGCTGTCTGCGACAAGACCTTGATGACCATATCGAAGTCTATGTTGTCGTAGATGGGTGCGGGCTCATAGTATGATGCGCTCATATTTAAGTACTAGTAAGTCGGATCTGAACCGAGGAACTCTCGGAAGGACGCCGAGTCGGAGGAAGTACTTAAGGAAGAGTCGTGAACTAGAAGGGCCAGTAGTACTGGTAGTAGTAGTCACGGTTCAGTGTGAGATGGGGAAAGAATCATTCACATCATACGCTATTAAAGTCTCTCCATCTTTGCACTGCCCTCCGACCGCAACGTCATGATCGTGATCCACGAGCTATGCTCAAGTGAAGGATGGTTGATATACTATCATTAATTCGAGTGGGCACGTAAATCTAACTGAACGCACAGTTCAAACTAAGATTAAAGAATTTCTTGACGTGCGGATAGGGAACCACGTACATCTCGGATTACTGATCTACTTTGCTGTTCTCTAAGTCCTTCACTGGCACTTCACGTCCAATATCTTTCCTCTCTTTAAATACCAGGCCCGCCGCTTACACACCAGAGAAGTGCCTGCCAATCACCATTTCCGAAGTCTGACAGTCCAGCGGGCCGGACGCATTTCTCTTTGCGGTGAACACCACACAAACTCTTCATTCGTAACTCGAGCGATAGATGGAGGTTGAAGTAAGTCTTCGGATCACTGTTCTAAGCAGCCCTACGGAAAAGCCAACAACTCTGGGCGCAAAGTTCTCTGAAGCTCGGTGTGCAACTACCCTAAGCGCAGTCTCGAGTGACCATCTCTCGCTTTCGCATGGAAATGATACCTGCGTACGCTCTCACTTTTTGCCCGTATCTGGTCCTGAGGATGTGCAACAGGAGTCCGTTGCTGTATCCAACGACAAGGTTGGCTGGTTTAACAGTTTACTGGTTGTCATTTGGGCTCAAGGCTGTTACGCCGGAAGGTGCTGTTGTATCTATGTTGAACGTGAATGACGTTTTGTCTGAAGCGTTCAATACCGTGTGTGCATTTTGCGTCACCATCCACTCTGAATCACATTATCCACAAGATCGCAACCAGCCATGGAGAGGTACGAGTTTCTATATCCGTTCTAAAGTTTGGACATTCAATAAATCTGACAAGACATTCGATTTTGAGTCCGCAATAATCGCTCTCCAGTAGACAGTCTAGTCTTGTTCAAGTCGACACGGAACTGGTTTCATGTCACGCGCAGACAAAATGCAGCTGAGGGTTATGTGTTCAGGACCCCGTACCACATCGACCTCCGTGTACGCCGGAGAGTGTAGCTGTCATTGCCACAGGTTCCGACCATCAGGGGTACGAAACTTTGGTCCATATCGCTGTACGAAGTCTAACGGCCAATTCCTCCATTACGGTAGAATGTTAGGGAATTCCATTCATGATACCTAAAGGAGAATCTGTGTCTGTCAAACCTGTCAGTGACTTTGGTTTTTGATGATGTCTGTGGTGCTGATTATTATTCAGCTCTCCAGTAATTTCCCACATCCTACTTCGTTTGCAATCATCCAAGAATCATATGAAACGTCAGCGGTGCTGTACATTCGTTCTACGGAACACCCTGCGCATATTTACCTAAATTTTACCCAGCACTGTATCAACACCGCATTCATAGAAAGTAGTCTGTCTCTTTGTGATAGCACTCCTGTGTGTTGTCCATCTATTTCTGGGATTTCCCGAGCAGTGCCTAAACTAGCTGATCAAACATCAGGTACCCGACGTAGCACATACGATTACCACACCTATCCTTAAATCCGCCGCAGAACCCAGCATTGAGAACACTGCCCATGTAACCTCCGCGAACACCAAAGATAATATACAAGTTCCTATCGCTGTCACTTATGTGGATGCCACAAACGTAAGTTATTGTCATACTTGATGTGCTTATCTGGAATTTCAGTATTGAGATAGTTGTTACCAACTCGCAGCCCAATACCCAGACCTAGACTCACAGATCCTTATCTGCAAAGCAAGCCCAAGCGACCTCGGAGCCGTAAGCAGGCCTAAACGTTCCTGCGACAATCCCGAAAAACGCCAGCAAGATTGACGATAGTTATCCATCCATCCTGTCAGGAGGATCTTAATCTCTCTTTTGAATCTTCTCGCATGGACGATCTGAAAGCGAACTGCAGGTTCTCTCAGCGGCTTCTGCATCACGTACGTCAAGTCCATCCATGGAACGTACCCCATCACTCCAGACAAATCGACACACTGCTTCTACGACCCGTAAGGACAGAATGCGCAGGCGCCAACTGGACGGCAGAGATGGGCAAGTCAAGCGAAACTTCGACTCTACCTTCCACGAGAGTTGCGACGGTAAATCGAGCTCTTGCCGAAGAACAGCGTAATGCCGTGACATCAAGAAGCAGAGAACATGCTTGTGCGACAAAAGTTACGGATTCGACAACTGCTTCTAACTGGCGACGTCCTGGTAATGCATATGTGGTCCTCACGGAGCTTTTTCGCAAGGCGATGGATACTATGGGCCCCTCTGCGACCAAGGTTCGTCATTCGAAACCTGGAGCTGAAGCTAACCCTTCCGAGGTACTTGCACAAGAAATCGATCACCCAGCGAATAAGGTGGAGAAGATCATCAAAGGAGATTCTTCCTATGTTCTGTCAGGTCCAGTGAAGCCTTCGAGGAAGACCCGTCCGAACCTTACACACAAACACTGAGCGGAGGGCGTGAATGAAATCACCCGTAAAGTGACTATATATACACCGCGCCTCTCTACCTCGGCTCTCCACCGAACAGGCACTCAAACCCTTATACACCACCTTCTCCACGAATGACCGAGTCGCCGGAAAGCAGCGGAAGCATTTGTCAATGTCACTTGGAGCGCCCTATAGAGGTGTGTGATTCGCCGACCGACGCAATGGGGCTCAGTGTGCCGCCATACGAGCAGGCCCGAGTTCTGCAGCCCCGGGCCGTCGGACCATGGCAGGCTTCTGACGAAAGGGCGTTTTACCGCCGCGGAGCAATGAATACCAGGACCCTCACAAACCAACCTTTAGACCTGTGCGCAGTGCAGACAACTCGGATGGGTCTGAGTATCTTTCCGAGGACAAGCACGTGAACGCTCAATACTGGTAGTCAATACGGTCATGCCAACGTGATAGAGCGGAGCCATAGCAATTCTAACAGAATGCGACAGCGACCAGGAAGGAGCAGTTTCACGAAATAAATTTGCGCTTCCACTTGCTCGGAGAGGGCATCACTTGGAGTAGATACCATTGATTGTATTTGTATTATCACCGTAAGTGATGAAAGATGGCTTGACCGTGGTGTCCTACGTCGTCAGGACATCTTCGAATTTACTAAATAGTTATGTGACCCCCGTTGTGATGGGGGTTCGCATTAACCGGTTCAAGCAAATTGATTGCCAAAACATCATTTACACGCGCTCCACTTTCGGTTTCTTATGCTTCGTTTCATTCCTTTTACTAGTTTCTGACGACCATGGTGCCCTCACCAGACGGACAGCCATTCTTTTCTCCCTCAAAGTCTAGTTTGTTTCCCCCCCATAGAGTACAAAGTTGTGCAAGCATCTCGGTAACCACATCACCTGTCTTGTCTCTTCGTCCTTTTTGACTCTTTCCAGACAGAGACTCCCTATACTGCTGGAGCGGGCTCCAGAGTAGCCACTATATCCGATCGTGTATGCACCCTCATCATGTACTGCATTTAGCTCAACATATCTCTAGTTTCACTTACCGCCAGATCCAACTCAGTGGGGGTCCAGTTTATATGATGATTGCAAGGAACCCGACGATGACCTTCATAATCCCAACATCAAGGACCCTCCTCATACGTGGGGCCCTCATCGTGGTCTGGCGAATCTTGGCTGCCTCCTTTTTATCTGCATCGGGCTGGTGACCCTCTTGTGAGCGTTACACTGGCATGTCGTCAAGTGCTGCAGTAGACTGAGCGTGGTTGTCCATAGTGCCGGATATCCAATAATCACATACTTCACTGCCACTTCACTGTCAAATCAAGGCGGTTTTAACCTGGGTGGAATTAATGCAAGCGGTCAAGTACGTTTTATCATCCTCTTACAGCTTCAGTGGGTTTAAACACTATTCCTTTGTCAGATACCAAAAATAATCGGTAACATGGGCCTCATCGACGCTGACACCCCCAAGGACGCGTTCACTAAACCCTCCTGGAATGGTGGGCCCGACATGGAGCTTGTCTTCTCCGATGAGTTCAACACTCCAGGCAGAACGTTTTGGCCAGGTGATGATCCATACTGGGAAGCAGTCAATTTACACTACTGGGTATGTTATTTTCGTGATGCTCATAGTGTATGCTAATCTTCGTCGAAGGCAACGAACAACCTGGAGTGGTATGACCCTGAGGCGCTCACTACTCAAGACGGCTACCTTGTGGTGACATTGTCTGAAAAGGAGACGCATAACTTGAACTATCAGGGCGGTGAGTCCCTTTCGATCTACGAGGTTCTGAGTCCACCACTCACTCCTCTCCATAGGCTTAATGTCCACGTGGCAAGTGATCGTGTAGCTGGCATTTCACGGGCCTCGTCTCATTTATGTGTAGGAACAAATTTTGTTTCACAGGCGGATACATTGAAGCGTCGGTCTCGTTACCTGGTGTGAATAATATAGTCGGTAAGTCAGCTTTCTATGCATTTGATCATCCCTAGTCATTCCATCGTAGGATTATGGCCCGCTATCTGGACCCTCGGCAATCTTGGCCGAGCCGGCTATGGCGCAAGCTTGGATGGAATGGTCTGTAGATTATTATCCTCTCTCTACCCTGATTTATTTTGGTTGTAGTGGCCATACACTTATGATGCTTGTGACGTCGGCACTGTAGCAAATCAGTCCGTAAATGGCCAGCCCGTAGCCGCTACAGAAGGCGGTGACCAAGGCAAAGGCGGGGTCTTATCTTACTTACCTGGCCAACGGCTGTCCCGGTGCACTTGCAAGGGCGAGTCTCACCCAGGTCCTGTTCATTCAGATGGGACATATGTTGGTCGAGCTGCTCCTGAGATCGACATGTTCGAGGCACAGGTACTAGATTTTGATTCTGCTGATTGAACTAGGGATTTACCAGCCTTCAGATTACGGGAGTTCCTCTTACTGGCCAAGTCTCCCAGTCGGCACAATGGGCTGTATGTGGACGATATTTCATATCTTGAATCAGTATTCACTTTCTACCTTGATTTCACACAGCCTTTCAATGCGGGTTATATCTGGAAAAATACTAGCGAGAACGAAGTAATACCCAACCCGTCGATCACTTATCAAAACTCGTACATAGGCGGAGTGGAGCAACAAGCTACCTCTGTCCTAACGAACACGAATCCAAATTGCTACGAAGGTGGAACGGGGTGCTTTTCCGTGTATGGTTTCGAGGTTTGTTTCATGCACCATGTGAATTAGGCATTGTCTGACCTTGGTTCAGTATGTCCCTGGATTTGACAATGCAGTTGGTATTTCCCAGTGATTCAGAGTGTCAGATGTTGAGTGATTTTTGTGTAGTACATAACTTGGATAGCCAACAACGAGGTCGCGTGGACGCTGAACGTTGCTGGTGTGGGGGCAGATCCTGCCGTCCAAATTTCTGCCCGGCCCATACCACAGGAGCCGATGGTTTGTTATCCCGTGCTCACGCTTACCACATCCCTCTCACTTTCTTCTTAGTACATTATCGTGAACTTGGGCATGTCTACTAATTTCGGCCCTGTCGACCTGGCCGACTTGCCATTTCCTGTACATATGCGCGTAGACTATATCCGTGTTTACCAGCCCACGAACGCACGGAATATCGGGTGTGACCCGGAAGACTTCCCGACAGCCGATTACATTAACACGTATGTTTCTTATTCACTCAATTAATCCAGTGGTTCACGGCTGTGCTAGGTACATTCAGGCGTATACCGACCCCAACCTCACTACATGGAAAGGCGATTATGGGCAACCTTGGCCCAAGAACTCGTTTCTAGGCGAATGCTAGATTATTAATCTGGCTGTAGCTGTCAACCCATCACGTCTGCGACGTGATTTTTGTTGTCTGTTAGCTTGTTGTACCGATACCCACATTTGTCACTGTATACCTCCCTTCGTCGTCCTACCCACAACTCCCAACCCTTGGCTGTATGCCTCATTCCCATCACTAGATTATAGCCCTTCATTTATTAGGCATACCTTGGAATTCACGCGCCGCATTGTCTCTCGCGTTTATGAAAGCTGTACAAGCCAGTAGAAGTAGCATATCGTCTGTACAGAGATACGACAAAATCATGCACCAGCAAGTGCTGACGGCTCACTTAAAGGACGACGTATCCCAACGTTGGGTAAAAATGACCGTCTATTGAGAACAAGACCTTTCAGTGCGCGTATCTCACGGCGTATTTCATCCACTTCCGTGCTACCTGTCGTAGCTGTCCCGTTCATGCCGAGTGGGTGTAAGCCAAACGAATATATTTGAGTGGTGATATACCCGGTGAAATCCACGAGGGTCTGGAGGGTGCGTTGGGCCGGTCGAAGCGGCGCTGCTTCGGGTTTTGAGAGCGGAAGGGTCGGTGCGTTACGGGGAAGTGCAGCTTGCAAAGTATCGAGAGCGACCATGAGGGGTGGAGGGGGAGATATAGGTAGGGGGGCATATGTCCAAATGAGGCCAGAAGTTTTGTCAGGGTTAGATGGAGAAGAGGAAGATTCTGGCGAAGCAGATGTGAACACGGGGGAGTTATTAAGAGCTTTCCAGAGGACATTCTAACGACAGAATAAGTTTTTGACGTTGAGTGCAGACGGTGTACTGACCTGGCACTCCACACCTTGTTCTGCCTTCAACCATGGAAGCTTGGCTTCTAGATGACTGAATAAATCCTGCGTGGTCACACCCCCTGTGCTGTCTTTCGAACGCGACAGTTCCTCGATAGCAGAGCGCAAAATTGAGACACTCGAAATGTCATCGACATCGTCATCATTGATGTTGGCCTTGCGGCGATACGCAAGGATATCATCCAACGAATGGCAAGCAGCGTACGCTGGATCTTCTTTGAACACCACAGGCTTTGGTAGGTCGGCAAAACACTCCGCCTGTCTCTCTTTGAATACAGCGAGGGAATTATTGAGACGACACATAAGGCCAGATTGATGCGCACGGATTGCAAGGCGAGCATTGTATGATTGCGTAATTCTTGGCAGAAAGAAACGCTTAAACGACAGTCAGTTGCAGCTGGAATTTTGGTATCGAGCGGGAATGCGTACGTAGTATATGAAGAGGACGAACGCCGATGTTCCGGTGAGCCATGTGAATATGCGTGCTGCCCCAATCAGCATGTTTGGGAGATTGGATGGAGGAGGTTGGGGATACGTCCGTGGCGGGATTGATGGTGGCTAAACGCTGATGAGCGACTTGACTGAAACAGTTGCAGAGGCAGTGACTCACAATTTCCCGGAGTAAGAGATCAATCTCATCTTGGGTGAGTCCCTTCTCTACTAGGAATGCATGCTTGGCAGCATTGTCCTGAGAACGAATATGAGGGGTGGAGAGGAAGGTACGAGCCCTTGATAGTAGTTCTGAGCGATTGATGGGCTGTTGAGCACTGACTGCGGCCTGTGGTGCTGGTTGCTTTGGTTCCATGATGCCGGATAGGTGAACGTTTGTTTATTTCTAAAGCTTTAGTGTTTACATGCCCTAACAGGCTAACCTTACATTCATCAAATGGTGCCACATGTGACCATGTCCTCCGAGTTCCGAGTACTAGTCCTACTTGTCCGAGTCACCGTCTTCTCTCGCGTTCTTTCGTTCTACCTTCAGGATGAATCCAGACGAGACTGAG
>PVYL01000479.1:0-20300 GCA_002995455.1 Rhizopogon fuscorubens | reverse complement strand
AGGCTCAGGCTCAGGCTCAGGCTCGTCTGCCAGCCAACCGGCTAATATCTGTATTGGCTCCGAAAACTCGAGAGCTGCAACACCCAACTGTGGCCCAGCGACGTCAGTGCTGACAAGTTGTCCGGACGCTTCCTGCAGAGTCCAAACAACAAAGCGATCTTCGAAACAAGGACGATCCACCCAATTAATGAGACCACTGCTGTTGCTCTGCAAGAACGCTGCTTTCGGCCATGTTTCGGTATCGGGATTGTGTGCCGGTGCTTCTTTCACCAAAATCGCCGGTCGAGCGCCAAGGGGTAATATACTGCGTTGCTCCGCGGGAGAAAGGGAATACAGCTTGCGCAGGAGCGCTGTTTTATGCATCTTGGATGCCAGCGTGTCTCGACGACGAAGATGACTCGAATGGAGACAAGAACGAGGGAATGGCGGGCTGCCTGGAATGTTCAACAAAGGGGGGTATGAAGGAGGATTAACAGAGCTGTTGAGGATTATCGCTTTCATATTATCCCGTGCCTGCGTAATAGATGACACAGGAACATTGTCTTCCAACTCAGATGACGTGTCATCAGTATCATTGAATCTTGGGGGAGGACGTAACGCAAACGGCGGCGGGGATCCACCTGCTCTTGGTTCTCCTTCATTTCTGTGTTTCTTTGCCCCTAACCATGATCGCCAGCTGCCCTTCTGACTGAGCGTGTGTGACAGCATTTCCTCGTCAGGAGTACGAGGTTCTCCAGAACCAGACGATGACGACGAAGAATACGCCGAATGGCTGGCTAAGACGTGCGGCCGCAAGGAAGGCGCCAATTTTCGTGAAAGTGAATCCAACGTTCGAACTTTCCGCTTGGTAGTATCCTGTGGAATTCGAGCAGCCTCATCGGCATCATTGGACGACGTCGTGGATGGTGCGTCAGCCTTATCCACGCGTCTAGCAACAAAGGAGGCTATCCGACGCATGTCGTGGTTGTAAAGAGCGAAGAACGAGAGACGTTTTAGAGCATTACAAATGAATCAACTGTGACAACAAATGATTTCGTTGTAGTCAAAAGTACCCGAATTAGCTCGGGGCCCCTTTGCTCACGCTTCACGGTCACCGCTCACCGATGGCTGCGTTTGACTTGCCACTTATAGCCGTACTTGACTTGTACAGGATGCTCACTGAGAACGTGCACAGATCTTGGGAATTGGAAAACGTTCAAAATGCGAGGGTAATGCGGACTACACATGGACTGATGCTAGTCCCTCACACGAAAACCGGCTGTGCCTAGAGTTGCCGGCAGCGTTCGTGTGAATGACCCTTCCAGGGAGGCAACTTGAACTTTGTATAGCTCATGATCCCATCATCATCATCAACCACGATGCAAGCTTGTACTAGTCAAGCCTGGTCATGCGTTCCTGATGCCCACTATTTTTGCACATCAAAGCCTCCGAATCATCTTCTTCGTCCCTCTCTCGCCTTCTCTCTTTGTAATACCACCGCTGAAGTCGCCGCTCGAAGCGCTCAACTACCCCACACAGATAATCATCGCTTACACCAACCCATTTTGCCGATCGCGTAATGATTAGAGCCTGTTCTTCTGGCAGGTTTCCCAGGACATCACGGGAATGGTAGACAGTGTATGACTCTGCTGGTTGTAAATTGTCTATTTCTCCTGTGTTGATTTTGATGGGTATTTCTTGAACGACAGCGTAAGCGTTCGGCACGTCGGATCTGCCATCTAGATTTCCAGCCGACAATGGGAAATATTTATCCAGGATTATTTCGTCTGTTTGGCATCCTATAATAAGAACTTTGCATTGCGAAAGAGCGAAAACACCTGACCCGCATCGTCATTCTTTGGTCTCACCAGTGTTCTTTCACAAAGGTCAAGGAATTCATCTAACGTCGCATCTTCCATATCGCCGGTAGACCTGGGTATCCATTAGTTAGTCAGCCTGTCATGAAATCTGGGCTTCCATACATAGGAGCCCTCGAATCAAAACGCCTTTCATTACACCGGTCATCGGCTTCGTCCATTTTCCTGACGGTCGAAAGGTAAGCATGGAAATCCGGAAAGGTGGAAGCGGGATCCGCTGCTACCCGAGGGAGCCTAACTCATGTCAATTCTATTTGTGCTCTAAGTAAAGGGAAACCATCACCTCATTTTCCCATCAAGGCCGTACACAAGCTTCAATACGACAATTGCTGTGGCCACAAGGGCTAGCTCAGGCGGAATGTCGTCATACATGTGGCTTCCGGGATCACCCGGTGCGAAGCGTTGCAAAGAAGGCGCCAGAGTATGGTGAAGCGTTAGTGGGATTGACAGAACATGACCGAGCCTCTTCGTGAGTCTGTACAACATAGCTATGGTTTTGAGTATTCATTACCGACACCCTTTGCGACTTCAAGGGAAACATACGAGTGGAGCCGAGGCAATGATGCACTACTCGCCATAACACAGGCGACGCGTTCAGCTCTGGTGTGAATACGCCATAATTTGCGTACATGAGCTTTGCCAAGCGAGAAGCAAGGCGGTGGATGTAAAGTACATTCGGGGAAAACTGTAAACGTTCGTGAGATCAGTGTGCATGCGGAAATGCTGTCGTATTCACATGAGGAGAAAGAGCGCGAATAGCGTGTTTCGTCAGGTGACAAGTCATTTCTAACGGGAGGAGGCGAACAAACTCCAAATAAGGGAGCTCATAAGATTCAATGATTCTATATGGATTATCGGATGGCAGAGTGAATTGTGAGGCAGTGGGTCATGCGATCTAAGACTTACTGGATAAAATCCTTGTACATGATGGGTAAGCGCGTAGCCCAACATGCGACTATGAGAACAGCGATACAGTTAGCGGGTCGGTCGTACTTATCGATGAATCGGTAACGTTGCGGGTGCGCTTGCTCGGTTGCACGTTGAGAGGTGTGGCCCTTGTCCTCGTCAAAGGAACTGACTTCCGAATTCTCACGTAATAGCTCTACAAGCTCTGGGTCCTCCTCTTCACTACTAGAAGAGGATGGTTGATGCTCGTCAACATCAACATCATCGTCGGACTTAGACTCTTCAGCGTTTTCTGAGGAATGCTTTGTACCACTGGCATCAGGATCATTGCCCTTTTGCTCTCGCAAGTGATAATAAGGTTCCGCAGATGGTGGTCTTGGCAGAAGACTCAAATGCAACATCCACGTATCTCTGCATATAATCTGAAGTCAATGAAGTGACTGCTTCCGAACGACCTGGGAAGACCGACTTCAAATCCAGAAGGTAGATTCCAGAGTGCGATCAATGCTGCAATCTGCCTGCGTAGGAGTAGCTGCAAACATTGATAATAATGAAAGCGAGCGCGTTCGCCATGGTACACTAACGTAGACGCGGTGAATATTTGCATTATGCATGAAGTCTTCATATTGCTTACGCTTCGGATCTGCTCTGCTCTGTCTTCCTTTCTTCTGACGTCCAGATTTTAGAGTACGCTTCCTCATAGTATAGTTACCTAGATCATCCGCTTCGCCTGATTCGTTTCTGTAATTCTGGCAGTGCCAGGGAAGGTGTTAACTACGAAAAGCACTTGTATCAGGGGATGACAGGAACACACTTGTATGACATGACCTTCGCTGCACGCAACGAGGCCGCTTGAAGAGTCCTTGTGCCATTGCTTTGAACCACATACAAGACACTTGCGTCGAGGAGCCATCTCGTCATGTACAAAATGCTAAACCCACGTGATCACAAGGAACCTTTCAAGTTTGCAGCTACACTGTGACAACCTCCGCGTCCTGCTGTGTCCAACTCTTTAACGTTCACCTTCAACACGCTCTTTATATATCACCGCCCTTTCTGCACAGCAGAAGTGGTCGTGGTAGTATAGGATGAAGCTTTTTATCTTCATCGCATTTCTTGCGGTGCTAGTCACCGTGGTTTCAGCGTGAGTACCATCTTCTGTGCGCACGACAGGTCCTGAGCGCGTTCCAACGCAATTTTTCAACATTCTTGCTACAAATAGATGGTCCAAAGTAAGATAGATCACTACACACTAGTTCAAGCTCTTATGCGTACAGGAAGGAGGACTATGAAATATTTGATCTAGTCGCTGCGCTTGAGGCAGCTGAGGGTGCGTCCTGAGTGCCCTGCGGTGCGCAAGTAGAGAACATTGAGACACTACTTCCAGGCAAGGGCACAGATTTTTACTCTTGGCTTGACGTGCCTTCAACGGCGACCCTCACACAGATCAATAAGGCGTACCGGAAGAAAAGCTTGCAACTCCAGTTGAGCCCCACTTAGGCATTCATACTCATTCATTCATTCGACTAACTGCATTTTCTAGTCCAGACAAAAACCCTGGCGTGAAAGGTATCCACGAACGGTTTGCGCGCCTGGGAGTTATTGCAAGTATTTTGAAAGACTCTGAGGGCCGCAAACGGTAAGTAGACTTTGCTCAAGCCTTTGCCCTTTCTTGAGCCATCATTTAGATATGATTTTTTCTACGCAAATGGCATACCAAAGTGGAGAGGTACGGGCTATTACTATTCGCGATTTAGACCTGGTCTGGGGGTATGTCAACGTCCTTTTGTCAGGCGTAAGCCTGTGACTCATTTTCAACCAGACGGTCCTGATATTCCTTACTGTCCTCACGTCTGGGCTTCAATACCTCGTCCAGAACATGAACTACAAACGTGACCTCCAGCGCATTGAGCAGACCATACGGAGCGCCAGACTTGCGGCCTGGGGCCAAAAGATGGAACCACTGCAAGGAAAACGGAAGGTTGGTCCCATTCTTAGGAAAGAGAGCCGACATAGCAGACTCATTTCCATCTATAGGTCAAGGTCAACATTGGAGGTGGCCCTCGTCGAGACGAGGATGGCAGCATTCTTCCCGGGAAAATGCTTGATATGGTGGTAGAACGAGACGATGTATACATTGTATGTGAAAACCCCAGCACTCCGTAAAGCATCACACTAACCTCGGTGGAACAGCTGGATCCTTCAGGGAGTATGCATGTCCTGGATACAAGTTCTGCGACTCCTGCGGCCATTTCGAGAACATGGTTCATTGCGATATTGATCAGTTCTATGCATAAATTCTCTAAGAAAAACGTTCAGGAGGTTGATGATGGGCAAAACCCTCCCGTCGTTGGAACTGATGACGAATCGGACTCTCCTGGAAGTGGAGCCGCAACCCCTAATGGAACAATAGAGGGCAAAGGGACTCTACAGGCAGGACACATTGCAGCAGTGAAAGCGGGGGGGAGAAGAAGAAAGGCACCAAGGAAGGGGTAATTGCATCCCATTGTGTTCCGGAGACGTTAATCGATAGAAGGCAGCTTGTCTATGATATTAGCACCACGCATTGTCACCACGGTTGGTAAAACGCATACCTGAATTCCCGGCAGAGCATGAATTGTTGAATCCCAATAATCACAATGATATATTTCATACGTTAGATTTCGAGTCAACGCGCGGTTTACCAAGTCCGCTCCAGTCATAGATTTATCATGATCTAGCCGATCTGTTTGTGACTCAAATTTCCTCATGTTCCCATTCCTTGCTCTGGTCGACAGTGAGCACATCGACGAGGAACTGCTCGTCGCTGTTACGCGTGTTGCTCCCGTCATTTCCTCCGGGCCCACTCCCAAAAGTACAACTTGCTATCTTCTTGCAGAGGATACAACTACGGATGTCAATCAGATCATTACCCGCCTTGATAATGGCGCTGACAAGGCGATCGTTCCTCTTTCACTTGCAAAAAGTCTCCTCGGCATCGTACCCGCTCATCGGCTTCTCCTCCTCCTCGATGTCACCAATGTGAGCGCCGTCTCCGATTCAGTTCGCAGAGCTGTGTCTGGCGTCTTGCTTAAATCGTCGGCTTTCACCCTTGACGTAGACCTCATACAATCCATCTCGAGTTTCTTCGTCGGTGCAGCAGTTCATGTCTTGTTACCTGACCCCCCTTCGTCTTCAATCATAAGAAAACTTGCGGCCGTTGGTGCATCCGCAGTTATTCCTTTCTCCCAGCTCACCCTCGGCTCTACTTCCAAAAACTCCATCAGCGTCGCAGACGCCTTCCTTGCACCTATCGTTTCAGATCGCCCTGATGGACTTTTTCCAACTGTGGTATCATCCGATCTCCACAGCCAGCGCACTCTCGGCTTGGTATATTCTTCTCGTGACTCAGTTGCCGAGTCAATTCGCACAGGCAAAGGCGTGTACCACTCCAGAAAACACGGTTTATGGCGCAAGGGCGAGACCTCTGGTTCCACACAGGACGTCGTCCGTATTCGCTTGGACTGTGATAGCGATGCGCTTGAGTTTAGCGTCGTACAACATGGCGAAGGTTTCTGTCACCTAAACCGCGCCTCCTGCTTCGGCAATTTGGACGGACTCGCGGCGCTCGAGCGCACATTGGCATCACGTCTAGCTGATGCGCCTGAGGGTTCGTATACCCACAGGCTTTTTAATGACGAGGAACTCCTGAGAGCAAAGATTATGGAGGAAGCCGATGAACTATGCCGTGCAAAGACGAAGGAAGAAGTAGCATTCGAAGCCGCTGATCTCATATACTTTACCCTGACGCGTTGTACCGCTGCCGGTGTGAGTCTCAAGGATATTGAACGCTCGCTGGACAAGAAGGCGATGAAGATTACTAGAAGACCGGGGAACGCAAAACCACAGTGGATGTCGAAGTCAGAGTCTTCCCAAGGAGGATCTTCCAATGCAGAAGTACCTACATCCTCATCAACAGCTTCTAGAAAGGTGTCTCTTGACATCAATGCGCCCATCAAAATGCGGACTGTTGACCTCTCTGCTACGTCCCCTGAGGAGCGCGAAAAGCTGCTTAAGCGACCTGTTCTCAGGTCCGATGAGATGATTGCCAAGGTCAAGCCCATAGTCGATAATGTTCGCGCTCGTGGAGACTCCGCCCTACGTGAGCTCACCGCCAAATTCGACAAGGCCCATTTGGAGACCCCACTTTTGCTTCCTCCGTTCTACACCTCCGAAACGCAAGCACAACAGCTAGATCCCGCTGTGCGTGAAGCCATCGATGCCGCTTACAACAATATCTATAAGTTCCATGCTGCTCAAATTGATGGTATTCCACTTGTTGTGGAGACTATGCCAGGGGTGACTTGCACCCGCTTTTCCCGCCCTATCGCGCGTGTGGGCCTTTATGTTCCGGGTGGAACTGCTGTTCTCCCTTCCACGGCACTTATGCTCGGTATTCCAGCCCAAGTCGCTGGCTGTCAACAAATTGTGATTGCTACGCCACCCAGGGCTGATGGAAGTATTTCCCCGGAGGTACTTTATGTTGCCCATAAAGTGGGTGCACACGCCATCCTCAGAGCTGGTGGGGCTCAGGCAGTTGCTGCTTTGGCATACGGCACTGAGACCGTCCCGAAAGTCGATAAAATCTTCGGGCCCGGAAATCAGTGGGTCACGGCTGCGAAGATGCTCGTACAAAATGACACGGACGCACTAGTATCGATAGACATGCCTGCCGGGCCATCCGAGGTGCTTGTAAGTGACTCCCACTATTGCTCTTGGACGGCTAACGAATATACTTTCTCAAGGTGATTGCAGACGAGACATGTAATCCTGCTTTTGTCGCCGCCGACCTCCTGTCACAAGCTGAACACGGCATTGATTCCCAAGTTGTCTTGGTTGCTTCGTCTGTCCCGGCGGCCTTGCTTGCGAAAATTGAGGAAGAGGTAGATATCCAAGCCCACGCGTTGGCTCGCGTCGACATCGTTCGTGAAAGCGTGGCAAAAAGTTTGATTGTGAAGACACAAGGGCCGGATGCCGCTCTGGAATTTTCAAACGATTATGCTCCCGAACATCTCATTTTACACCTAAGGGGCGCATCAGGTTGGGTGAAGCGCGTGCAAAACGCAGGTAGCGTATTCGTGGGGCCCTACTCGCCAGAGAGGTAAGCATTTCCTTGTATCAGGCATACGCTTTCATGTGGTGATATGGCTCTAGCTGTGGAGATTACGCCTCTGGCACAAACCACACACTTCCCACAAACGGATTTGCACGCCAGTTCAGCGGCGTCAATACGCAGTCATTCCAGAAGCACATAACGTCGCAGGAGATCACAGTGGATGGATTGCAGGCATTGGGACCTACTGTAGCGACTTTGGCAGACTGCGAAGGGCTGCAAGCTCATGCGAACGCAGTCCGTATCCGGCTGGGCATGTGATTATATCCATGGGAGTTGGTAAAAGTACTTGGCAATAAGTGATTTTCAATCTAAACACTAGTAATTGCAAAGTGATTATGGTTCGGCTGAGATATATTCTCGTCGTAAAACTTGGGAAGCGCGCAGAAACCTGGCTCGTCAGAGTACGTGACAGAAACCACTTGGTCACAAGGTGCTCAACGTCAGCACATGGCTGCTCACACGAGGCTTTCATGTCTTTGACTGCATGTAGTTGCATGATACCCATGAACAGGAACAAATGCATTTTCAATAAGGGAGCACGGAGGCCCGGTCTGACCACTAATTAGAATAGGTGGGTAATATGTCTATTGTGGCCAGAATACTACTAGTACCCAATGAGTGTCTAATTATGAGAGCAGATGCATGCGATAGAAGGATGAGAAACCTAGTTGGTCCTGTAAAGTGCCCGCTTGGCGACTTTGACAATGAGTGGTGTGTCCGGGAATGCGAGTGCCTCAAGGTTGGTGGCGTACTACAGAAGAATGTTGTCGTTAGTGCACATCGATGGCTGGGTATGTAGACACGCACTGGTGTAGGAACATCAGCACCAGTTACCCGCTCAACTGGAGCATCAAGGTAGTCAAAAGCTTCGCTCTCAACTATCTGTGCGCAGATTTCGCTGCCTACACCGAAAGCAGGGAACCCACCCTCGACGATGAGGAGACTGCATGAAGAAATTGAGTTATGGTTTATTAGGTTGAGATGATTGCCTTACCGGTTAGTTTTCTTGACCGACGCTTTGATGGTATCGATATCTAGGGGACGAATGCTACGAAGGTTAATGACCTCAGCCTTGATGCCTTCTTTGGCCAAGACGTCAGCAGCCTCTAAACTGTGAGTGACCATCTTGCTGTGGGCCACAATGGTCACGTCGGTTCCTTCGCGCTCGACCTTGGCCTTGCCGATAGGAAGAGTGAAGTTGTCTGACATTGCTTCTGAAGACATTGGGAAGGAGACACCGTACAACATCTCATTCTCGAGGAATACGACAGGGTTAGGATCCCGGATAGCCGACTATAAAGTCTTGAGGCAAAAAGGTGGGCGGACTGAGGAAAATACGAACCTTGAGCAGCCCCTTACAATCCTCGGCGCTCCAAGGGCTGACAACCTTAAGACCAGGGATTGAACCATACCAAGCTGCATAATCTTGAGAGTGCTGAGCAGCGACACCAGCAGCTGCGCCATTGGGACCACGGAAAACTACGGGACAGGGTACATTTCCACCAGACATGTAGTAAGTCTTTCCAGCAGAGTTAACAATTTGGTCGATGGCTTGCATGGCGAAGTTGAAAGTCATGAACTCGCATCTTTGAACAGGGCGATGAGAAAGAAGAAAAGGAAGAAAATGAAAGGGGGGGATTACATTGGTCGTAGACCTGAAAGCGCGGCACCGACGGCGAGACCGGCGAAACCCATCTCAGTGATGGGAGTGTCAACGACACGCTTCTCGCCGAACTTGTCGAGAAGACCCTTGGTGACCTAAAGACGAGAAATTCAAATGGCGGAAAAAAAGAGCACGAGAAGTAACAGACCTTGTAAGCACCGTTGTACCGAGCTACCTCCTCACCAAGAATGAAGACATTCTCGTCACGCAACATCTCTTCCTCCATGGCAACATTGAGTGCGTCACGAACTGTCATCTGAGTCGAAATGGTTGAGCATGGCAGTGATATCTCTAGAGAAGTCTTACTGAGTTTTCGCTGGTGGTCGCATAACCACGAGAGAGAGCAGCGCGCCTCAGAGCCGATGAAGGACGTGCACGGACGTTGGAGAGTACAGGAGCGACTCGAGAGAAAGTAGCACGGACAGCAGCCATTGAAGCTTTTGGTAGGAAGAGGAGGAGGATTAAGTTGAACGACGTCGGGTGATGAATTATGGGAGCAATAATAATAATAATAATTGTAGACGGACAAACGCGGAAGATTATTGGCAGCCGCCCTCCTCAGGCCTGGTCTAAAATTGATCCGTGTAATTCTTCGACTTCGTTCCGCTCGCATACCCTCTCCCTCCTCTCTCTTTCTCATTTGCTTCAGTAAAAGTCTGTGATGCTCCGCAACGCTCTGTCGTCGGTCACCCGACCTGCTCTCCAGCAGTCCGTATGTCTTTTCGCATCGCACCATTAAAGTGGCGTCATCTTGACTTTTTTCTGAAGCGAACTGTCACCACTCTTTCGGCTGGATTCCCAAAGGTGACGCAAAGAGTATGTCTCTCCCGATCTCTTAGTTGTCATCTCAATCTCATTGTTGCAGTTGCCAACCAAGTACGGCGGCGTATATACCGTGCGTTCCATCATCTCTCTCTCTGGATCTTTCCTAACTTTGCTTAGGTTACCCTCATCCCCGGTGACGGTGTTGGTGCCGAAATCACAGACTCTGTCAAGGAAATCTTCGAACATGTAAATGCCCCCATTGAGTGGGAGCAGTACAATGTCTCTGGTGTCTCCTCTTCAGGAGAGGATCTCTTCAAGCAGGCAATGGAAAGTCTAAAGCGCAACCGGGTTGGTCTCAAGGGTAAGTAAACTTACCCTCAACGAACATACATTAACTTCTCACTTCCTAGGCATTCTCTTCACTCCCATCTCCCAAACTGGTCATATCTCATGGAACGTCGCCATGCGTCAGCAGCTTGACATCTACGCTTCTGTTGTCATGTGCAAGTCTCTCCCTGGATTCCCAACACGCCACTCCAATGTCGATTTTGCTATCATTCGTGAAAACACCGAGGGTGAGTACTCTGGCTTGGAGCACCAGAGTTATCCCGGTGTCGTGGAGAGTTTGAAGGTCTCCACAAGGGCAAAAGCAGAACGTATAGCCCGTTTTGCTTTCGACTTCGCCCTCAAGAATAACCGCAAGGTTAGTTCTTCGCACATCGCTGACCGGAGCTTTATTGACAATCATTTCTAGAAAGTGACCTGTGTACACAAGGCTAACATCATGAAGCTCGGCGACGGTCTCTTCTTGAACACTTTCCGTCGTGTTGCCGAGGGTTACAAATCTGCAGGCATCGAATCCAATGATATGATCATTGACAACACGTGAGCTCTTGTTCTTTTTATACTTCCCGAGTGAACACATGCCATGCAGATCCATGCAACTGGTGGCCAAACCTGGTCAGTTTGATGTGATGGTCATGCCTAATTTGTATGGTGCCATCATTTCTAACATCGGCGCCGCACTCGTCGGTGGCCCTGGTGTTGTCCCAGGATGCAACATCGGCCGTGTATGTCACACACTTACTTCTAGTTCTACCGTCCACTAACATTTTCCAGGATTATGCCCTCTTTGAGCCCGGATGCAGACACGTTGCTTCAGACATCATGGGCACCAATCGTGCCAATCCCACTGCTATGATTCTTAGTGCCACTATGCTGCTCAGACATCTTGGGTATGTTTTCTGGCGCGACTTGCTCTCATCAGTCTTACCATTCCTTTCCGCAGTCTCGATTCCATCGCCAACAGTATTGCAAGTGCAACCTTCGACGTTATCAACGCCGGAGAGATCAGGACCGCGGACATGGGTGGTGAGTATTTCCCCATGGTCTGTCTAGCTTCGTTCTCACGCTGCTTTGCAGGTGCCGCAACGACATCCGAATTTACCAGTGCTATCATCAAAAAACTCTAGGCTCTTCTGTTTGGATTATGTTGGTGCACGCAGGTGAGGGAAGTGGGATCGATGTGCTATACAGATGTGTCATTAGAAGTATATAGGCGACTCTCAGGTCTTCAGAAACGCTCATTTATGTATGGTGATAGATCAGATTAATTGCTGATTATAATTCAAAATTTAGCTCTATACCATCAAATGTCGTGTCCTGGTCTAATGTAGCTTCATATTCTTCCAGTGTCATCGTGCGTGCCTTCTTGTTCTCCTGTACCTGTGTCGCACCAGACTGTGGTTCATCTGCTTTGTCCAATCCAAAGTCACTACTGCCTTGCAGCTCCACGACTTTTTCATTGACCACGGAGACGGTGCTTTTGTCTTTCTTGCGCAGTGACAAAATCCGTTCACAGCGAACCTCACCACGTTTCCCCCACCCGTCTACATCTGGCCTGAACTCGGCGTACAATGCGAAACCTTTGTTATTAAGTTCCGGCAGTGGGAAACTTTCGGCCAACAGGCGAAGGGCGCCGATAATATACGGAGCCGTCTGTCGGAACGCACGCGATATGTATGAATATGCTGTGCTGGGGAGAGCGGGTGAGGCGTTGGTGAGAGCACGCCATGTCTCAGACTGTGTCTGATATAGAGGTCTGCAGAAGAAGCGCATAAATCATGACTGTTTGCGATTGGCTAGAAATATATACGCACATTCTTTCAAACAATGGATATGCTGCGTCAGTAGAACACACCCAGACCTGCCCATGAGGCGTACCTTCTCCCTAATAGGTCAACGTAAGGTTGTGCGCCACCTTTGATAGGTTCTATCTCTTTCTTACGAGCTTCGTCGAAGAGACCCAAGGACACACCCTTTGATACTGCATTCATTTCCGTGTAAACCGAGGCTTCATGATGTTTGAGTGAATCCAGCAAGCACCTGCCTACCCCACTGAATACTTACCTATGCTGAGCGCTTCCTCCCGGTTAAATCCTAAACGCTCGGCAACTACGGTTGCCCAGGCTGTCATCAATGGCGCCCGGTTCACAACGGTGGACTTCGTCTTGAGAACCTAAAGAGGTTACGTGGTGAGCAAGTTTAATGGGTCAGAACAGAGTGACGATTCATACCGCCTCATCTAATACTTCATTGAACTCCAAGCTACCACACACAGCAGCTTCATCAGGAGGTTCCTCTGGAAGGAATTCGTTTAGATCGTCGTCCCGTTTCCTTTTCTTCTTGGTCGGCGTGGTCTATGTAATTCGGCATGGGAAGCTTGATCTGTGCGACGGATGCGACTCACCGATATCTGCACTGTATTCGCGGCTCTCGATTGAGACGAGCCTGCTACGAGTTGTACGCCTGATTCTCCTGGTTCGTTCTTTCTCCGACTGGCACTCGACGGGTGCTGCGCGGCGTACCCTGCTTTACGGATCGCAGCTAACACGGCTTTCCGCGTTTCCTTGTTTTCCACCCCGCACGCAATTAGCTTCACGTCGGTGAGCTGTGCAAGCAGGGTAGCCGTGTTGAATTCCTTATACCTAAGGTTATGGTTAATTGTGCAAGTAGGCTTATGGGGGGAGGGGGAGCACGGTTCTACGCACACTTTACTGGCTACTGCCATGGCCATTGGAACAGGGACATTGTTGCTAGTGAGGATTTTAAGAAAATCAGGGAGAGCTAATTTTCTTTCTTGCTGATCCATGGTCAGGTTTCAAGTTGTCCGGGATCGAGTTGACCGGATACCGGTCCGGTGCAATTCCGAGATACCAAAAGCAGCCAGCGCCAGCGAGTCTAATCAACCGCCAACTTCAAGGTGGGCCTTGATATCGTCCGCTCCAGCATGTCGACAGAGCCCAGCACCTCTACTGATCTCAAACAATGGCTCATTTCCCATGGCGGCCTGTTCCATCCCCATGTCTCCCTCGTTCAAGGTGCCAAACTTAATACACTTTACTTTTCACCGTTTACTCCTTCTGTCAGGCAAATTTGGGCTCTCTGGCATCGCGCAGGATACCATCATTCCTGACACGACCATCGCTTCGTGTCCATTTTCACTCATCATTCATGCAGAGCGTGCTCTGCACGCTCTGACAACCATACTAGGCGAATCGACTCTCATCAACCTGCAGTCGTGGTCGGAAAGACAGCTTATTTGCACGTACATCTGTTTCCACTGGATCATGTCTGATTCAAGGTGCGTTTGACTGGCTCGTTACGTCCAGTGTGCGATCCGATGATAATTCACTACATACAGTCCATTCCCTGATGTCCTCCGACATGTCACTTACCTGAATAGTCTTCCGCCCCCTGACGCGCTGCTGCTGCCCCTTCACTTTACGGCATATGAACTCGACGCTTTCCGAGGGACCAACATCTACGGTGCTACCTTTGATCGTCAAGAAAGCTGGAATGCTGATTGGAATCAATGTAAAACCTTCATCCACGTCATCAATGCGGAATGGGCCGACAAGTACACTTGGTGCGCGCCTCCTGTCCTGGCTTTCTCGTCGCACAGTCCTTAGACATGATTAGGGACAAATACCTAACAGCCTCGGCGCATCTTTCATGCCGCGCATTTCCATCAACACTTCTTTCTCGAGCCCCTACACTGCAGACAACCGCCTCGTGCTATCCTATCATGATTCCCGGAGTGGATACCCTCAACCACTCTCGCGGGCAGCCCGTTTCTTGGTGTACGTCATACCCGGATGGAAGCACAGAAGAAAGGGATGAATCAGCCACTATCTCCATCATCTCGCATACCACAACGTCTCTTGGCGAAGAAGTCTTCAATAACTATGGACTCAAAGCGAACGACGAGCTGATCCTTGGTTATGGTTTTTCCCTTCCAGAAAACCCGGACGACAAAATCACCCTACAGCTAGGTGGCTCTCATAATAAGTGGATGATTGGCCGTCGTGCGAGCGGTGCGGAAGGCCTCTGGGACGAAGTGAGACAGTTGGTAGCCGAAAAGTTAGACGAGGTAGGGTATGAAAGGGATCTAGAAGCTGCACAATTGCTGTTGGAAATGGTTCAGAAGAAATATGATTCCCTTCCGGAATTTCCGCACGAGGACGATGCCGCCATACGTCCGGCAGTAAGAATTATGCTGGAACATTACCTCGAAGGTCTGTCACTTGGAAATTCCTCTTGTGGTTTCCTGAAATCGATTACTAGGTCAACGTGACATCCTCAATTCGCTAAAATTATACTTTGGGGAGAAAGAAGATGCTGCAATAGAAGCGGCAAGGGAGGAAGGTATCGAACTCGTTTTTGACGATGATTGAATATAAGTATCCTCTCCAGCATGTACGTGCGCAGCTGAATCGATCAATTAATATCAATTATTGCAGTCTGTAATGATCTCCCACCTCCTCTGTTCAGGACCGTGCCTATATATGCGATTCACTTGTCAAAGAATTGAAATTGCTTCTTCCGTGAGATCTTGTTCACCAGATCTGAAAAGAAGGGTCTAAGCCAACATCCAACTTGAATGTGCCATTGTACAGGGCATAACTGAGGGTGCTCGGTCGCGTGTATCACTTTCCCCATGACCAGTTGATTGACTTACTTCTAGTACTTGACATTGTACTTGAAACGGCGGGTCAATGCATCAGGCTCATCCGAACCGATACACTGCATGGATATCATAGTATCAACCGTGACCTAGCGCCAATCTGGCAGCTCGAGGGTCCGCACGGGAAAGCTTAGCTTTGCTAGTGCTGTGGATAATGATAATCTGATCAATATCGTCTGCCGTGAACTGTAGAGGCTTCTTCGGAAGATTTAAATAGAGTTTCCGCCGACCCCATGTGACGACATTGCGGGGGTCGGAGTCTGTTTCGCAATATAATGATCAGCGCTTCGGAACATCAGAGGTGAATTGATAAACCCTATGTATACCATATTGCAAACAATCACTCGTCAGATGAACATGGCAGAAGGGTGTGGTGGCCGTAGTTGTCGTATTCAGTATCTACGCTTGGTAACCCTCATCCAACTTAATCACCAGTCATTTAGAGGCGCAAAGTGTAATCATGTTGTTGTTTTTCACTCCTGACTATATCAACGAGGCTCAGGGCGAGTGATGCGATAGAGTACAACGAAGAAATAGATTCTACTTGTCAAGAATAGTGGTCTCCACGATGATTCCAGTTACACGGTATGGGTCTAATTCATAGAAAGGATACGTCATTGAGGGGGAATAAACAATTAAGAACGTAATGTACTTACCAATGTTAGAGGCAGGGCGACGATCCTCCAGGTATCCGTAGCCCTGGGCGGCCACGTGCCTTGGCACCCGAATAGAAGCACCACGGTTGGCAACACCGGAACTAAAGTTGCCAATGTGACCAGTCTCATGACGGCCAGTGAGACGAAGATCATTGTCCTCGCCATATACAGCGATATGCTCATTGTGTCTCTTTGAGAGCTTCTCGATCGCCGCATCGATGTGCTTCATACCTCCAGGCTCACGCATGGCCTTGGTACTGTAGTTAGTGTGACAACCAGCACCATTCCAGTCTCCTTCAAGAGGCTTAGGGTGGAATGAAACCTTAACTCCCCATTGCTCCGCAATTCGGACCAGGAGGTAACGAGCCATCCAGAGGTGGTCACCCATGGAGATACCCTCGCAAGGGCCGACTTGGAACTCCCACTGAGAAGGCATGACTTCGGCATTGATACCACTGATGTTGACACCAGCGTACAAGCAGGCACGGTAGTGAGCCTCAATGAGGTCACGAGCGAAGACTTTGCCAGTTCCTTAATGAAATAATATTAAAAATGAGGACATTTGGGCGGCTAAAGGAAGCATACCTGCGCCGCAGTAGTACGGACCCTGAGGACCAGGGAAACCGCCCTTCGGCCAGCCGAATGGCGTGCCATCTGCATCAAAAAGGGTATATTCTTGCTCTAGACCGAACCAGGGAATTGAATCCTTTGCTTCATCCATGACTTTCTTAGCATGGTGGCGGTAGTTAGTTCTGTTCGGAGTGCCGTCGTTGTTGTAGGTCTCTGCAAGAACAAGGATATTGTCACCGCCACGGAAAGGATCTTTGAAAATGGCAGCTGGACGGAGGTAGACATCGGAGTCGTGACCGGGAGCCTGGTTTGTGGAGGAGCCATCGAAATCCCAGATGCGAAGCTGACCGATGTCAGTGACCTTCTTGCTCACGGTCTGGGGATATTGTGAGTCTAAAATAGTGAAGCGATCTTGCACTCTGACGGACCGTGGTCTTTGAACGAAGACCGCCATCGCCATCGATCCAAACGTCTATAGATTACGATTCAGGATGAGCGATCTACGATCAAAGACGAGCAGCTCACATTCAGCTTGGACCTTGTCACCCTGAGGTAGGGCAAGGTAGGGAGCAAGGAGATCGTTACGGTAAGGGTAGGACATTATTGAAAGTGTAAAATCAGCGATTGAACAACGCACAGGACGTTGAGAGGAGACCAGAGTCAGAATATCGCTTTTAAATGGAAAGTTAACTCACACATCCGGATTTATTGATATTTGTTTACAAGAGGCACCGCCTTTTTCCTAAATTTCTGATTGGACGATAAGGGATATCAGTTTTTTTCTGATTAATTTCAAAGATTAATTTCAAAGTTCCGCCGTCCGGATCATTTCAAAGAGACTTCAAGTCATCCCTGAGGACTTGTCTATAAGCTATGGACAGTATGGTGCACTGCGTTCGAGTCACGCTTTGCTTCCGCCTTACCTTGTGAAGCAGGAC
This sequence comes from Rhizopogon fuscorubens, assembly GCA_002995455.1. Classification (NCBI taxonomy): domain Eukaryota; kingdom Fungi; phylum Basidiomycota; class Agaricomycetes; order Boletales; family Rhizopogonaceae; genus Rhizopogon; species Rhizopogon fuscorubens. The sequence continues at coordinate 2,765 of PVYL01000479.1, read as the reverse complement.
CCCGGACTTTAGCTTGTCACTGAACCGGTCGATCCAAGTATTTGTTAATCACTCGCAGCTGATATTCATATTATTCAAGCGCCAGTCTTGCGCCTGTGACATTTCAAATTCGAAATCTCGACGAGTCTTACGGCGAATCCCCCGGGGTCCAGATGGGTCTAAGTATATCGATGCGAAGCGGTCAATCTGCTATAGAGTTTGGTCACCATCGAGATGGCTCTTGCTGTGTATGCCCAACTCATGACATCAGACATGGTTTTTGTCCTCATGCACACTGACATGCTGTCGATGTCAGCTGTCGAGTTCGTTGGTCCCGACGTTAATGACACGAGCAAGAATGAACCCTGGAAGTAAAGCTTCATTGGAACGGGGTGACCACAGGAACAAGTACTTAACGTTGCATCCCGCCCCTGAGACGAAGCGTGTTTGTAGAAGATCCACATCTGCACCATTGGCCGCAGTGATGGTACCATGTACTAGTTCTTCCGTCCTTATACTTCTTCTCCCACATGTTTTCAGTAGCCTGCAGCGTGACCTGCCCGTATATAAGCTCTTCACTTCCGGTAGCTCCATTTGGCGTCACAGTTCCACCTGCGGGGGAGTCGGATCCATCAGGGATTCCGAGGCAGGAGCGTGTTGCTCATCATCTGCCTCGGCTCTAGGGAGTACCGTGACTTTCTCGCACTCGCGGATAGCTGCCGACCGATAACTCCGAAGTTCGAACCGTGTACTAGAAATAGTCGTAAGAGTTGCTAGAACTGACGATACTATGCGATTGCTCAGCTGGCTGGTATGATGCTTCGCGAAGTGTTTGGGTGCGTGATTATCGATCATTGCAGACACCAGGCCTCCGGCTCTTTTTCAAGATGAAACATTTTGTTGCACATCTCATGATGCCTCTCCGTGAAAAGCTACGCGAAAGAAGGTCGGCGGTGACAACGCATGACTACATGTCGCACCTCGCAGGAGGTACCGAGTTCGTCGTTCTTTGACTCAAGGGCAACGAACACGGTACATCCGGAGCTGAACGTTGAACGTTGAACATTGAACTGCCAGTGCTCGCCACGATGATCTAGTTAGTATCTCGTGAGAAGACCAAATATAGCGAGGACGATGCTTGAATGCGATACCCATTCACACGAGTGCATCCGTGTCGTGATTTTGTACGAGTCCCGAATGTTTCCTTCAGGCTTTGGAATCTCTGTCAGAGCAACGTACCTGCCAAGCCCCACCGGCTCTCAGGATGGCGTGCGCACCTTCAACTTGAATATAGAGACCTCAGGAAAGATACCGCGACAGGCCTGAAGCCAGCGATGTCATTTCCAACATAAAAATTCATGCGTGCCATAGCTCATCGTCCCCAGAACCAATAGAGCATCATCATTGTAGTTCGTCCCACATCGGCAGCCATCCAGCCAGTTCCGAAGTTCGTCCCCAGCGTGCCAGATACTTACGTTCCCTGTAATGAATTGACTACTACGCTGACTGGTAATCCTAAGTCTTCCCGCTTATGTGGTATGCAACGGTCCAATGGTGTAGGGGTTATCACACAAGATTCTGATAAATCAAAGATTTCTTGTGACCCAGGTTCGATTCCTGGTTGGACCTATATTTTTGCAATATATCTGAAATTCGTATTGCCACAGGTTTTGCAGGTATTGTACATGTTTGCCAGTCAGTATGACTTCGATGAACTCGAAGCAGTCCTGCTGGCATAGGTCAGTACTCAGACACGGTTTATGTAAATTCTGCTTCAAGCCTAGGTTGCGTCCCCTCTGCCATCATGATACCCACCTAACATCCATCGTCAGAATATGCGCATCGATGTTCACCATCATTTCTTTCTCGATCCTCAAAAGAAGGCAAAGAAAAATCTGCAGGTGGGCTGGCGAACACCACATGAAAATTTACCCTGGCGACCACAAACCAGTCTAACCACCATGGATGCGCTTGGTGTCCAAACTGCGATTCTTTCTCCCCCTCCAATGGCACCTACGTCACGTGGAGAGGAAAACCGCTTGGAAGTGAGGCAGCAAAACATTTATGCGTCGCAATTGTGTGCCACATATCCTACGAGATTCGGGTTTTTCGCTGGCCTCCCGTTCTTGGACGACATTGAAGGTAGATTGTCACTGCGAAGAGCATTCTTCTGCGTCGACGGCCTCACCCGACTTCCTACACAGGATCATTGGCGGAGATTGCCTTCTCATTCGACGTCCTTGGCGCAGACGGTGTGGCTTTGATATCCTGCTATGGGGATGGCGATTCTGCGAGTGAGAACTTTGTAGTCACAATGCGCTCCAAATAGTGATGTGATGTTTCCCTCTAGAATATGTCGCAGATGACTTGTACGATCCTATCTGGCAGGAATTAGACAGAAGACGCGCCGTCGTGTTCCTGCATGGCGCTCAAACTCCATCCTCCACCCCATACCCTCATCCTTGGCTTGGTCTGCCTATTTCTGAGGTGAGTCGGAAAAAGTTTAAAGACTTGCTCACTCAATCCAGGAAGGTCCCCAACGAAACGTATAAAGCTGCTGCCCACCTCGTGGTTAGCGGAAAGAAGCGACACTTCTCGAACGTGAGCATAATCCTCGCACATCTAGGTGGGAGCACGCCATTCCTTGCCGCACGCGTAGCTGCGCTGTCCCATCACATGGGTTGCCCGTTGACACCGGCAGAGATCATAGAAGACTTCAAGAGCTTTTACTACGAGACTGCTCTTAGCGCACACGAAACAACGCTTACCGCGATGGCGTCTTTTGT
>PVYL01000319.1:0-18512 GCA_002995455.1 Rhizopogon fuscorubens | reverse complement strand
GTAGACGAAAAAGGCAATTCCGAAAGGCGACATTGCTAGTGTTCCCCTGCCGCAGTGCACCTACTCACTTGGCTCAACACGTTACTCTACAGTATTATGCAGAGCACTATATAGGGCCATGAAACAATTTTGATTCAACACTCATCACATCACATCATGTCTACCTGGTATTCTTCTTGGTTCTCTGGGCTTCCGACGTTCGATTTCTCTTTGCCCTCTGGAATTCAGCGTCGGTTCTTTTCGTTCGTCCTCAAGAAGTCACTAGGACATCTTCTAAAGCCGGGGCAACTCGATCTTCATCAAATAGATTCGCAGATTGGTTCTGGTGTTGTGCAAGTGAGGGACCTTGAACTAGATGACCAGGTCCAGTCCCTACCTCTCTGTCCGACTGTCATTTATTGATGCTTCTCAAAGGCGATCAACAAGCTTCTATCAGGATTACCCTTCACACTCCACGATGGCTCCATATCCTGCGTAACTGCGCAGATACCTTTCCCGAATCCTCTCACCTCCAGCGTAGGGCTCTCGGTGGAGTCATTGCACATCACCTTGCATGCGACACCTTCGTCCGATCTCGGCTCTCCAGACCCTGGTGTCAATCTTGCGCAGTCTGTTGCATCTGTAGCGGAGACATTCATTCATGGAGAGCTTAGCCCTCGGGAAGAAGCAACGCTTCGAGAGTCGTTTCATTCACCACACGCCGTTGATGAGAGTCACCACCTTCCGGGTGGACTAGATCCCCCTACCCATGCGCACTCTGAAGGAGATATTAGCCCCGAATTGGACCCGTCTGGGGTATCTTTATTTGCGAGCCTCTTCGAGAATTTACTTGCAAGGTTCGAGTTCTCTGCCGTGGACACAAGAATAATCATTGTCCATCCTGGACACTCAAGCTTTACTCTGTCAATACCCAAAATCGCATATGGTACGGATTTGGGTGGACCATCTGGCAGTACTACTTCTGAGAGAAGCCCGGGGAGTGGTCATGTGCGTACGGTTTCAATATCAGGTGTCACGGTGACTTCTCGGAACATTCGAGCCACGTCACATTGTCCAGTTACCTCACCACGTACCATGTCGCCTGTATCGTCTACCTCGTCTCATGACACATTGAATAATCATCATCAGCGACCTCCTCGCCCAGTGTCACAGGCGTCCTCTTGTTCCTCCATTGACGAAGAAACACAGATGATGATGTCACAGTCCATTGTTGCTCTTCCACCCCGTAGCCAGTTTCTTGCCTCCCCGTCTAGCTCAATTATCAGTAGCATGTATCAGAGTGCGGTCTCCAGTACAGGCGGTGGCTCTTCAGCTGTCTTACCAGCCACAGAACCACTCGGCAACTTCAATACAGGAGATATAGCCCAGCCAAGTTCACGCGATACCCCTGTGTCTCAGTGGGCTACAGAAGATCTTATTTTTTCTCTTGGTGTAGATCCCATCGTAGTTCGGATACATACGCCACCCAGTGATACAAGACACGGCGAATCGCGCGTAACGACTGCCACGCCCGAGAGAGTTTTATCTCCTGTGGAGAGCTTCACAGCCCAGGGTGAAACCTTGGGTCTTAGCGTCAGTATCGGTGTCATGGCTTGTGCACTTCGTGCTTGTCACATTCGCATGCTACTGGAGATGCTCGATTACTGCGGAACCAAGGACCCTGGCGTTAATCCTCGAAATCCTGAGACAACACCGAGCTCACCAATGCTTCCATGCGGCTTGCACGCAATTCTGAACATCCGCGGTATCGTGACCCTTTTGATCTCCGATGCCCTTAGTCGGGAAGTTTCTTCGCTGCAGGCATTTTTCCATCATCCACTTGTCCCCCCAAAATTGCCTCAGACATATTTACGTGTAATGCTGGAGAATGTTTCAGGCTCTCTTGATTTATCTGGGGCTCCTGGAAATGAGACGGATACCTCAGCACCCACTTCTTCGATAACATCTAACGTCTCACTCTCAAACCTCTTAATCTTTCTATACAAGTCTTCCCGGAACGCAGACATGGACGAGTCGCAAGTTGCATTACCCCTTCTAATTACAGATCATTATCTGCATAGTCAATACGTCGTCAGTCAATGTCGACCACAATTCTCTTCAATACCAGTCCCAGCTCAGTCGCTTTCAGAGGTGACATTGCCCATCTTCGAGGTGGTCGACTGGAATGCAGTGAAACTTGCAGGAGGCTCTTCAAAGCTATCGACGTGGAGAGTGAGATCAACGGCAGCAAGGGATCAACTAGTACAGAGTCCATCATCGAAATCTTCCGCATTGCCAACTTCCCCAAAACCAACCACCGCTTTGTTGAGTGAAGGGACTGAGAAGTTGTCCTCTTCTAGCGCTCTTACCTTCACCACTCACGTATCGCCCGCGACCACCCGTTCAGGGAGTTCGACAGACATCACTGTTCAGATCGCACCATTGCACATATTCTTCGACGTCGATGTCATGCTTGAGGGCAGCGGTATACTCAGGTTTTTTGACGAGATCGTAGCATCTGATGGGTCTCCTACTCGGGATGTTTCGGAGACATCTCCATGGCCTGATTCACTGGACAATGCTGAAGAGGAAGATTCGGCAAGTGATGATGAACTTGATGTAGTGAACGTTCCATCCATGACGTCAAAGCAACTTGAGCGCGAAAGGGAAAGAAGGCGCTTGGAAAGACTTGTCCTGGAGGACTTAGACTTGGATATTGACTATCGAACTAGCGCACCATCATCGAGACAGAGACCTCACAAGAAGAGAGGCAAGAACGCCATGCTGAAGGTATATGAAGATGTAACCTGCCGGCTTATTATATATCTGACCTTACTATTCTTTAGTCCAAATCAAAACAGGCGTCTCACTTGAAGATCAGCATCACCCTACCTGCCCTCCGCGCCGAGGTTCGATGTAACTCGCGGTCCCTTCAGTCTTCCCAGTCTTGCGGCATCATACTAGATATCCACGATGTGCATATTTGTAACAAACCCCTTGACCAAGAAACACCAACTATCAGATTTGGGGATGGTGGTGGATCAAGGAAACGTAGTATCAAGACTCCACCAGGACAAATCTGGAGTGGCTGTATCAGGCGAATCGTTCTAGCGTACGTGCCTGCGGGAATGTCGAAAGCTCATGCCTTTGTATCGCTTGGTTCCTTACCGCAGACGGATGATATTCAGGCGTCGCTGCTGTTGTCGGAACGAACAGCGGATACTCTTCCCATTCGTTTTCAATCGGCTCAATTGGCACCATCAAAATCTGCCGTTTCTTCCTCGACACATAGAACATCCATCGTCATCAATGTCCCATTGATCAATATCGTCCTTGAGAAGCCAATATTCGATGGATTGCAAATTTGGGCAGATAGTGTCGCACAAGCAATTGACCAGCTCATTACAGGTACCGATGAGGCAGATACTGAAGTCGCCCACAGCCGCAATCCGAGCTTGATCGGAAGCAGATTTTTTGCAAAATCAAGGCGTGTCGGGAGTCGTGGTAGTGAGGAGAGCAACTTGGGCACGAAAGTTTCAACGCCAAAACAAAGCGAGACCGCTGTGAAAGTCACTATCGCGGAAGGTAGATTCGATTTCAGCTCATTGATTTTCAGACTGACATATACTCGATATGCAGCTTTAATCAGAGTTTTAATATCTCGTTCCCCGGCTTCCTTGCCCTCGATTCGTCCTTTCGACATATCCGCCTCGGACATCGATACCCTCGTTGAGCTGAAACCTGATGGCAAGGTTTGTGGACCAATACAGAGTTTTTCTAATACTCACTTTACTGCTGTCAATCAGGATGAGACCGTCATAACATCCAGCTTGATGGATCTTCACGTCGGGGAAGTGTCGCCAAAGTGGGAGCTCATACCTCTTCTTGTGCTGACATTGCCTCGCAGTCTGGTAGGTTATCTACGTGTTTTAGTCGCAGGCGCGTTCCTCACAAAATCTAGTCATCTGTTCCAAGACCAATGGCTAAGATACGCATCACTTCCCTCATTGTTCCCGAGACCAACGCGAAAGAGACCAAAATACGGTTAAATACCTGGGGTTTCACTTGTCATGTTTATCCTGATTTGCAGTGGGTCTCAGACGTAGGTCAGTTCATCAAAGCTCCACCTGGGGTAGGTGTGTCCCTTTCTGGGTGGAACATATCAGTGATCTTTTCAAGGTCTTCGAATCTGTTGTGCCTTCGGAGCGAACGTCTCTATCTCTTGCAATTGCTGACGTGTCGGTTAAGTCGTATGTCCCTAGGCACCCCGGCGCGGCAGTCCTGTACATTGGCGAAGCTGAGCTAAACACTGAGCTTGCTGGCAATTCCAGCGAGTTCAAATTCAAGCTTCTGGTTCCTTCCTTGTCCTTCTTATTGGTCGATTCTATGGCAGACGCTATCCCCAATCCAAGTTCTGGCAAACCAACCGCAGAATCCAGTCTCAATTTGTGGAAGGTTTTTATTTTTATTTCACAATCCAAATGATGTGATGACGCTTTCCGTAGAGTTCCGGGTTTGCGACGATTGCAGATATTGAGGGTCTGGACTTCATATTCAAGACTGACAACTCATGTGTTCCTCCAAGCATTGGGGTCAGTCGTACCACGTGATGATAAGATTCCTTACTCAATAAATCTAGGTACTCGTGAACGGAATCACCTTACGGGTGCATCTATGCGCGGACACTCTAACAGCGCTGACAGGCTATATTGGTGACCTTACATCCATCTTCAAGTCTCCTTCGCTCGAGAAGTATGCGCTCATCTTTACTCCATTTTTCAGTCTCGCTCATCATGATTCCACAGACCATCAGCGCCTAGCAAGAAGGCTCCCGCTTCCATCGTTCATCATCCACCTGAACAAGACACGATGGGTAATTGTTCTCGATGATGCAGCATAAACGAGAATAACTAAGTTTATTTCTTCAGCATCTCTTGACCACCAAGCTTTCAAACGAATTCCCGATGTCGGTACTACAGCCGATATGATTAACGATGACTTACCCACTAATCCCTACTACCTGGACGAAGACTTTGGTTCCGCTGCTGGTTTGCGGGTGCTCGAAGATGAAGACCTAGATGACTTCGGTGTCGGAGGGTATAGCCATGCAACGTCAGTGACCGGAGAAACAGATATCGTTGCCAATGTAGGAGGCGAAACAGTTCGCATTATGAAGCCCATTCGTCCGATTGAGCATTTCTACGACACAATTCCTCCGGAGAATACAGGTGATATGGCTAGGTAAGGTTTCTCCATTACCCTGTACCTTTTGTAATTGAATTATCCCGACAGTCTACGCGAGACGACTGTCCGAGTTCGCGTCCATAACTCTGATATATCCCTATTCCTGCACGACGGCTATGATTGGCCTCGTACACGGAAAATCGTGGAGCAAGAAGTCAAGGACATGCGGAAGAAGCTAGCCAAGATCAGGCAGTTGGTTGCAACTGGGCAGACTCCAGATCCCAGCGTCGAAGAAACAAGTGCGATGTTGTTCAATTCAATTCATATCGGCCTGGATCAGAACTTTGAAAATCTCGATCCTACTGCTCTTGTCGCAGCCATCGATGACGAACTCGATGAGAAGGCAGAAACGGAAAGCCATAGCTCTTGGCAAACTTTCCTTCCATCTTCACCTGGGCAACATCAACGGATGCCCTCTACTCGCATCCATGGGCGGAGATTGACGAGATCTAAAGGCCCAAGCATTGAAATCAGATTAATTGGTCTAGATGCTGAAGTTGATAATTATCATCCGAAAGATGCGCTGGTCTCCAGGACACTCGTCGTAGTAAAGGATGCGGAAATTTTGGATCACGTTAAGACGTCTACTTGGAGAAAATTCTTGACCGAACTACGATCGGACTCTCGAGGCAATATTCGTGAGACAGACTCTAGTATGGTTCGCGTCGAGCTCAAGAATGTTCGACCATCTCCTTCTCACTCCTTCGAAGAAACACGTTTACGCGTGAGTATGTGTGAGCTAAGGCGTATCTAAAAGACTGAGAAACTATTACTACAGGCCAAACTTCTGCCATTGCGACTATATGTTGATCAGGATGCGCTTGATTTCCTGAAGAAGTTCTTCTCATTCAATGACCCCGATAGTCCGTCTGCTCCCGCTCCCACTGATACACCCAGCGAGGAGACATATATCCGTACGTTTCTCATTTTAATTACCGATTGAACTACCATACCGATCCTTGCCTGCAGAGCACGCAGAGGTCTTTCCAATTGACATCAAGCTTGATTACAAACCTCGACGCGTAGATTACAGAGCTCTACGAGAGGGAAGAACGATTGAGCTCATGAACTTTTTTCATTTTGATGGCGCGGAGATGACTTTAAGACATTTGACACTCCATGGAGTATGCTCTTTTAGTTTCCTTGTTTCGTATATTCACCAAAATTCACAGATCACCGGTTGGCCCCGATTTTTTGATACATTAAACGACCTCTGGACGCCAGACGTTAAAGCGACACAACTTGTCGATGTCATCTCTGGCGTATCACCTATTCGTTCTGTGGTCAATGTCGGCTCTGGAGTAGCAGATCTCGTTTTACTGCCTATTGCGCAGTACAAGAAAGATGGACGCATCGTCCGTGGTGTGCAGAAAGGCACCAAGGCATTTGTACATTCCACTGCAATGGAGGCGATCAAACTTGGGGCTCGGCTGGCTACCGGCACTCAAGTCATTCTAGAGCAAGCTGAAGGCGTGCTTGGGGGGCAGTTCGAGAATTCTGTCACAGCAGAAACACTGCATATACCGTACGAGGACTATGGAGAGGAACTAGACGAAGAATTGATCAGCAGATATGCGACTCAGCCTTCTGATGTCACAGAAGGAGTTCAGTATGCATATCGCAGTTTGCAACGAAACTTGCATTCTGCCGCACAAACGATCCTCGCTGTTCCTATGGAAGTATACGAGAAGTCAGGAAACGAGGTGAGCATCTATGTTTTACTCGATGCGCCGAGCTGACATAAAATAAGGGTGCGGTCCGAGCCGTGGTACGGGCTGTCCCAATCGCAGTCTTGAAGCCTATGATTGGCGCCTCTGAAGCCGTCAGTAAGACGTTGATGGGACTTCACAATACTCTGGATCCCAACATTCGTCATGAGAATGCGGCCAAGTATAAACACCATCGCTAGCATACTAGTACTGATCTCGCACTGTAACATATCAGCATTACTTATGTACCTGTAGTACTTAGAGCTTGTTATTCCATGCTTTTACTGTTCCTCTGTCACCAAACAAATATTACATGCATTAGTCATGGTATATTGTGCAGTCAGGGTGCGTCATGAGACGGTGAGTAGTACAGATCAATCTATGTCCATGCCCATTGAACGTCCTTCTCCTTGCATAAGTGCACTTCTGTTTTTCGCGGGCACTTTGATTTTTTCCAATACTTTATTGGTTTGGGTCTCCATTGACGATGGCTCAAGAAGCTTGACGGATACCGACTTCGTCGCCAGCTTCTTTGTCCTTTGCATGCGGTGTTTGTCACGAGCAACAGCCATTCTACGGCAAATGATGTCAATCCGGGTCAAAAATACTTTAAGAAAGGGAAAACCTTTGCTTCCAAAATGCGTGCTCCCTCCGCTGCTTAATCTCCCCGATGCGTTTCATGGCGTTGATTGTGGTCTGTACCAATTCACGATCGTAGCGGACGGGTACATTTCTACGTTTCTCGAAGTCAATCGTGGAGTCCTTTTTGCGAAGGGGTGAGCACAGGTTGGTCCGGATTGATAAGACCAACATACGATTGTCATCTCCTTCCCTGCAGCTTTACGGAAAGCCTTTGTCCACCTCACTTTGCGAGGATTTCGCTTCATTCTGGGAAAACATCAGATCGGTCACAAAGGAGCCATGATGAAAGCTGCTTGCTTAAAGTTTTTGTGACATCTGAAAATCTGATTCACTACGGGGACAGTGTACGTCGAGCATGAACTCACTTTGAAGTGCAAAACCGGAATACTTTTGAATCATTGCGGACAAAGGCGCTTCCTGAGCATGCTATGAATGTTCTGTTTAAAGCACTGAAGCTATATTGCTTACCATGCCCAGGATACACGTTCGTTGAGCAAAAGTAACACTTCTCGATACGCATGTCTGTCTGGTTAGGATGGAAAGTGCAAAATGCACCGTGGGAAATTCTGGACTTGTCATTGGACAGTTGTTATTCAGTTATAAACGACTACCAGTATGTTAAACTAGTCGTTCTCAGATTCCCTTATACAAGTCTTCGACCACCTCCCCTGCCCTAACTCCCAGCACACTCAGCAGCGTCTCGCTCAATCCATGCGTCTCCTCCGCACATCCTTGCAGGTATATTCTCGGAACGAACCCGCGGCCAGTTGTTGGCAGCGGAAGAAGCCTGTAGCGTCGTGAAATGTAGAGTGTTTCAGTCACGGATACTCCTGAGAGACTTGGTGACGTAGATAACGTGCGGCTAGATCCATCGCTCTCTGAGGGTGTGCACGGCTCGACCACCTCTTCCACGGTCTCAACAGTCTTTAACTTCAAGTCCAGTGCCCACGGATCGCCACTCTCCGCTCCCAGATTGCGCTCCACGGTGAGACACGTGTTATTCGATGCAGAGCTCAAGCCAAAGTGCTTGCCTATGTTGGATGACCTCAAAAGATTCAACCATGAGTGTCGCTCATAGCCAGTAGCGCAGACGATGGCATCATATGTCGTCTCGGAAACATCTCGTGTGAGGACATTCTGGCAAATAAGTGAAACTCTATCCGTCTCCGTGGAATGCGTGCTGATCTCCGCTGACAACAAATTACTGTAGGGTATGATGTTAATACGTACGCCAGCACCGAGAGGCGGATTTTTCTTTCGTCTGGCAATCCCATCCTCAACTTTCTGGTCGTACATGAGTTCATAGAGCTGTACCACGGTTATCAGTTGTGACCATTAGCAACGGATACAATAACTTACTGAATCAAGTGTACGTGGATTTACTACGCCATAGTTTGTGCGCTGATAGTCCGCGATCACTCTCCTTCGTGTAGAGTCACTTGGCAAGTTATAAATAGCATCTATTGCTAAACAGAACGAAATAAATATCAGTATTCTTGTTGTCCTCGATGAAAATAATTGTGATTGGTTCACATTCTGGATTAAATATCTCATTTACAAATGGTGAGTCATCGCTCGGCTTCAACGAGCCACCACGAATGATGAGATGCAGGTCGTGTGCTTGACCAACATCCACTCCCATGCCAGTTAACCGTTGGTGGAGGTCCAGCAGTACCTCTGCGGCGGACTGACCAGAGCCAAGAACCGCGATTCTGAGCGGTCGATTCACTCTTCCCGTCATGGCTAACATCGGTTCTGCAGACGTTAAGTATGAGGAGCTGTGAATAATGCGAGGGTGTGGCAACATGGTTTGAATTGGCCGCGGGACTCGCGGCGAGCCCCCTGGAGAGATGATTATATTTCCTGGACGACACGATGTCAATTCGTAGACGGACACTGCGATGGATTAACACTAACTTGTCAGACGAATTCTAGTCTCGCCTGTGGCAAGCACCTTGCTGTGGACTTGCACTGTTCCTCCGTTGTCTTCCTCGATGGCAATGACGTCTTCTCCATAAGCAACATTGATACCTTGGTCTTGCACATATTGAGCCGCCCAGGCAAGATAATCCGAGTATTCCTTCCTGGTGGGAGTACTACTGCCCCGATTTACGAAATCCACAAGGCGGTTCTGGGAATGCAAGTACGCAAGGAAGGTGATAGGAGACTGGGGAGATCTGAGCGTTGCCAAATCTTTCAGGAAACTGATGTTGCATCCTCTCAGTGTTTCATTTTTTTTTTCATTTTCGACATATAATTCCTACCTGATCTGCATACGGGCGCCCGGGAGGAGCATACCTGGATGCCATCTGAATTCGTGATGCCTCTCGATAAAGAGGGAGTTGTTCACGGATATAGGGCAGGTCTGGGATACCGATGGACTTGAATTCCGCTGCATCTGTCCAGGATGTTCGAGCAGCGCTCCAGCAACAGCAAGGTTTGCAGGACCAAAACCAAGGCCGATGACGTTGTAAACACACGATGATGTCATGACAATGAATGGTCGTCAGCACTTGTATTGAATACGTTGGACAGATCTGTTGGAAATCAATAGCCATCCGAACTCTCATTATTGAAGTACCTACTAGTATAGTATGATCTGGAGAGACCGGAAGATTCGGATGAGCTCGGGGATGTCAAGGTTGCGACCGGTACTGGTGTGATAAATGTTCCTTGGGTGCTGTCTGCGAGTCAATTCCTCTGTCACCCTGCTGCGGTATAGTACGTACTTAAGTTAACTCCGGGTGCTTGGATCTCAGAGTCGGACTTGAACGAAAGAATGATCGGGTTAATTGGACCCGTCTTATCTAGTAATTATAGCCGCACCGGCTTTATGATAAGGTTATCGGCAGGCACACATCTTGGCGACTCGGACTCCTGATCATGATGGCATCATGGGCAGTGTTCCGAAGTCCTTGTTCGCCTTCGAAATCTGGATAAACCATTGATCCCCTATGATAGAAGGTCACTAGCAGATCATGTGCCACTGACACTTGACTGTTGCCAGTGCCTTCGTTGATTGAACTTGATTTTGACTAGTTCAAGTACCGTTTGGTACTCAGCGGGTCCAGCTTGAAAAGCTCAATCGCCACCTACAATCAGTACCAACTCGTTCTACCATTTCGAACAGACATGATCTCAGATACTGACGTGCATACGTTTCTAGCAGGTTACCAGCATGTCGCCGTGCCCGACCTCTCTGACAGCCGCGTTCATGATAGCTCTATTATCTACGTCAAGCCTATCTCTCTTGACTTGATGCATCTACAGGAGCGCCCATCCAACATCGCTGCCGTACTCCTCGCTTCGTATTGTAATGTACTGGGTTTGTACTGTGCAACCTCTGACATCATGGTCGGCATTCTGTCAGCGAGTGGTGTTGTACCAATTCGCTTGCGTTGGGATGCAGGAATGGTTTGGGGCGACCTAGTAGATGAAACCCATCGTTCGCTGGACGAATCCGTGGGCACAAAGTTTACAGAATCAGAGTTGAGGAACCACCTCGGCCTGAAAAGTGATCAATCACCGTTTACTGCCCTATTTGGATTTGATGGACTAGACCCGGGGCTTTTACACACCGTGACTACAAGCGATTTGTCTAAAGTTCCTGTACTTTTGTTCAATCCCTCGAAGGCGTGTCTCTCTTTCTGGACATCGTCACATCTTATACACCCATCTGTAGCCAACCAGCTACTTTCCCAGATATCAATCCTGTCGGTCTACGCGGCTCAGCATTCTACTTCACAAATTACATCTCACCCTCCCTATCCAGTTGATCTTTTGTCTACCGTCAAACTTCTTTCTACAGATGCTCGCCCTCCCGTCTACGAGCATATTCGCCTGGTTACCATTGCCACAGACTATATCCTTCCTTATGTCAAAGCCTATCCCGATGCTCCGGCAGTGTGTTGGTATCCTACTTTGTCAGCGGGTCCTAAAGACAATTTCGATCCCCAAACATTGTCTTACGGCGATCTCCACACTCAAGCCAACAGGTTCGCTCGATACCTGATCTCCCGAGAATTGAAGCCCGAGGACAGGGTTGCTGTTTGCATGGACCGCAATTGCCTATTTCATGTAGTCCTATTTGGGGTTTTGCGTGCCGGGGGATGCTATGTTCCGGTTTGTAGAAAGAAGCCATCCTTCTTACGTTCGCTGATCTAGTGCAAGATCGATCCCGAGCTTCCGGACGAAAGAATATCTTACATCGCAAAGGACTCGGGCGCCAAATTTGTGGTGCTGGAGTCCCATAGACGTACCACTCAGATATTTGGAGACATTGTACTCGATCTTGACGACAGTAGTGTCTCACATGAGATACAGGAAATGGATGCCGCAGATCTGGATGTTGTAGTTCCTAAAAACCTGTCATACATGCTCTACACATCTGGTAAATACCGAGTCACTCACTTGTATCCCGTAAATCTGACACTAAATCTAGGCACTACCGGCACTCCAAAAGGTTGTTTGCTTACCCATGAAGGTCTCACTGAAGCGATACTGGCGCTGAGCTCCTTTGCCGCTGATGTTCGAATGGATAACATTCGAGATGGGAGGTATCTTGGCATTGCCTGTAAGCTCAGTTTTTTTTCCCCGTATATCTTGGTAACGCTTTCAACTGTAGCTGTTGCATTTGATGTACATATTAAGGAAATCTTTGTACCACTATCTTTGGGCATGGTGCTGCTTTCTGCACCACGCAGCATACTTTTGGAGAATCTGCCATGTTATATCCGTCTTTTGGGTGTGACCCACATTGGCCTTGTGCCGAGTCTGATTGATGCGACCATGGGCACCGTACAAGAGGACGTATCTACGAGTGGGACGACATTGCGATATATCGCTAGTGGAGGAGAGAAAATCAGTGACTCGGTAGGCGTCTTTGTGACGATATTCTACGGGTCCTGAGACTCGAACGACAGATTCTAGACAAGTGGGCGAACCATCCGAAAGTTAGACTTGGAAACTTTTACGGGTAACTGAATCATACTCTCAACCGAACTCATTCTTACACCTGTGCCAGGCCGAGTGAGGTAACCATAGGATGTTGTGCTCGATTTATGGATGCCAGCACGCCTAAAGGCAACGTCGGACGATCCTTCGCTAACGTTTCATCTTACGTTGTCGATCAAGACCTCCACATTCTACCACGTGGAGCCACCGGGGAACTCATTGTCGGTGGGCCCCTTGTAGGACGCGGCTACCATGGACGTCCAGAACTAACTGCTAAAGTTTTTATTGAGTGGCCGGAGAAAGGCTCCTGGGCGTATCGCACAGGGGATCTAGCCCGCATGATGCCCGATGGATCAATAGAAATTATCGGCAGAATTGATACTCAGATCAAGCTACGTGGAGTGCGCATTGAAGCGGAAGGGATATCCGCTGTGTTACAGCGATCTGCTTGGACATCCCTTCAGCTCAAACTCGAAGTTGGGACCATCTTGGGGACCCATCCCGAAATTGGAGGTGGAAACACACCACAGCTCGTCTCTTTCATTTCATGGGACACAGGAGTCTCTATTTCAACAAGGCGTGGCGGTAGTAGACCAGGACTGGTGAAGCCAGGCAGAAATCTCTCGCGTATTTTACGCGACGCATGCGAGAGGGAGCTTGCCAGTTACATGCGGCCTGCTCATGTAATTGCTCTCACTTGGCTTCCGCTCAATGTGAATGGCAAGGCGGACACCAAAATCTTGAGTTCCATCTTTTCAAATATCGAATTCAACGAATTGATCGGACTAGCTGAGGACGTCACTGGCTACCTCGACAGCCTGGACAGCACCCCTGCTGTCGACCTCGAAGAACAGGTGCTAAAGCTCTTGAGACAAGAGTTTACCATTGGGGGGTCCACCGGATCTGCTGCTGTGCACACTAGCTTGTTCGCACTTGGAATGGATTCTTTGTCGCTCGCACAGCTCGCATCTGCATTGCGAAGGATCTTCAATGTCGACATACCCGTCGCCGAAGTCATGAAATCTCCCACTGTCCGCGCACTGTCAAAGCGATTGATGGATCTCATTCCTTCGCAGCCCGTGGTAGCAGCACTTCAAGTCAATAACTTCTCGTCCTTATGGATGCCAGAAATCCAGAAGAAAATGCCTCATCTTCACATAGAGCGCGTTCTTCCTGCTTACCCAATCCAAGAGGGCGTTCTGTATCACTCCGAGAGCTCACCAACGATGTGTGTGCAGCACGTTGTGATGCGCCTTCAAGATGGCATCTCTTTGCCACATTTGCGTGACGCCTGGACGAAAGCAGTGTCGGATATCGATATTTTAAGGTTTGTCCTGTAACAGTATCTCATTCATCACTCAGTCTCATTTGTGCGATCACGTTAGAACCGTATTTTTTTTCAGCAACTCCTTAATCCAGGTAATTTTGTCACCTGAGATCTCTCATCTACAGTGGGAGGAGCATTCTATTACCACGAGCAACAAAGAAACCTTCTCTGACCATTTCTTTGACGAAGAAGCGGCCAAAATTGCTGTAGAAATCAATGCCCATATAACTTCTGTACCACCTGTTCGGCTTCGCATCTACCATGAACCTTTCGGCACTCAAATTGCACTATCTATCCACCACGCACTGTTCGACGCGGTTTCTCTACCTCGCGTGCTGAAGTACGTCGAGAACACGTATTTTGACAGGGAGCTTCAGAAATTGACTCCTCCTGATCAAATATTGGAGCACATCGTGTTTCGGGATTTATCCCCTGCTCGAGAGTATTGGACATCGACGCTTCGTAACTTTAACTGGTCTTACCGCAACTTGGTCAATATAGCCAAATCAGCTTCTCCTAAACGGGTCACCATAGCACTTGATACGCCGCTCTCGTACTATCAACAAATGCTTGCTCATTGTCAGGTGACATTGCAGGCCGTGTTTACTTGCACATTTGCCTCTGTCCTCGCGAACCACCTGTATTGGTCCGATGATGTAATCTTTGGGGTGAGCGATACGGAGGTCTTGAGTCATACATCGCTGATCACGTACCTCAGGTCATTAGGTCAGGCAGGTTGGTCCCCGTTGATGGTGTAGGCGATGCGCTTCTCCCCCTGCTGTCCCTTGTTCCCATGCGCGTCAATTTCAACAACTCTGACTGTCTTAGTAAAGTCCAGCAGGACATCATTGCCGCCATTCCGTTCGAACATGTCCCTCTTGCGCAGGTACAGAAATGGGTCAGACCGGGCACCGGGCTACTAGATACCATTTTTTCTGTCAGGCACAGAGACCAGATTGCCTATGAGATTTTTGATATTGTGCGGAGTGAATTACCTCAACCCGACGTGAGTTTGCCGCCTCATATTTGGTTTTACTTGCATTGATTAACTTTTATTCAGTTTTTCTTGTCCGTGGAGGTTGTGATGGATGTTGCGACAGATCAGCTGGTTCTTCAGGCAGCTTTCTATGGCGATGAATTGCAAGTTGCAAACATTGAATCCATGCTTCTCCAGTTTGAGTCTACTGCTCGCAGTGTCGTAGTTTCCGGAATGCCCCATGTCATCATCCCTCGGAAGTTGCAAGTCAATCAGATGGACACACCATTGGTCGACACCGTTACTAGTGCTTGCGAGGATGGAGATATCAGTTTATCTTTACACCCTGTGAGGGACATTGTAGCTCGGTTTTTGGGCGTCGATCCCCAACAACTATCGCCAAGGACATCATTCATTGCTTTGGGCCTCGACTCCATCAAGTCGGTGGGGCTTTCGCGAGCACTTAAGGAAGAAGGATACCATGTGACTGCATCGGAGCTCATGAGGCTCGCATGTCTGGCTGGTCTAGATTCCTTACAGTCCCAATTCCAAGATGCTGGCCATGCGCGTTCGGAGGTTGAAGCTCAGAATCTACTTCGGGAAGATTGTCGCACACTAGAGTCCCATTTTGATGTTGCTACATGTCGGTTCTCAGATCGGGATGAAGTCAAGATATTTCCCACAACTGCTTTACAAGCGGGGATGTTGTCGCAGGTAAGTTGTCCGTACTAGTAGCCTGTACTTCGACTGCTGATTACTTTCTCAGACGGTTGTATCTTCAGGATCACTCTATAAGCATGTATTCGTGTTGAACCTGGCGTCTTCCGTGGAGCACTCTCGACTTCGTCAAGCCTGCCAATCCGTTGTTACAAGCTCTGACATCTTGAGGACGACTTTTCATTATATCGTCGATCTCGGGAAATGGGTGCAAGTTTCACATTCTGAAGCGCCCATGATTTGGATCGAGGCATTCCTGCATCCTGAAGAATCTTTGGAGGCGAAGTTAGAAACGATCAGCAAATCAATGAGTGTATCAGAGCATGGAACGCTCACATCGCCATTGGCATTTCATCTGGTCGAACAGCAGGAAGATACTGGTATTAACAAATATAGCCTCGCAATCGCCATGCATCATGCTATATACGATGGTGTTTCCGTCTGGGCACTGCTTGACGAGCTGCAGCGAGCGTATCGAACGCATCAGCCTACGAGGTTGCCTCAATTCTACGATGTGCTTCCCTTCATACTGCAGGAGGAACGCCAGGGCGTCTCCTTTTGGGTTCAATATCTTCAAGGCTTTCATCCTGCACCATTACCGCTCGTAGAGTCCGCACAGCCTTCATCAGTCATCAGTTCTCGCCAATTCAAGTTAGACCACCATGTCCTGAAGAGAGCTGCAAGTGACGCGGGTGTCACTCTTCAGTGTCTGGGACAGGCAGCATGGTCAAAAGTCATCTCTTCCAAAGTATCTGTTCGCGACATAATGTTCGGGCACGTTGTCTCTGGGCGTTCTTTTCCCGGCTACGAAGACGTTATCGGACCCATGCTGGTACGTCTTTAAGTTAGCGCAGGGGATATTTACGCTGACCTTTTTATGTAGAACACCATACCATGTCGTGTTCTTATCGACGAAGCCACAACGAACAGAGATTTGTTGCGTTCTATTCATGCCAATAACGTAGCCGCGTTAGATTGCCAACATGCTTCGCTTCGCACAATACGGTCTGCGACAGGACTCTTTGATTTATGGGATAGTATATTCCTCTTTCAACCCCTGAAGTCCAGTTATTCAAGTCCCCTGTGGAATCTACTCGATCCAAACGAGTTTCAAGCCAGTATCCAGGTATGCGCTTTGCACCTTATATATATATATACTGATGGACTTCTTTAGTACCCATGGAACTGCGAATTTCATGAAACGGATGAGGGATTTTCCGTGACGCTGGCTTGCCTATCAGATATCACGGATACGCACTCTTTGGATTGTGAAATGTCACAGCTTGAAGCCTTTCTCGAAAATATCGTCTTGCTACCAGATGCTAAGGCCGCCGCAGATATTCCCTCTTGCAGTCAAAAGGCTTCTATCTCCCATGACGTGCACAGCACCAGTATCGCATCCAGTAGAACAATGGAGGATATACCTCCCGCGTTGGCCGATGTTTTAACTTCCATGACCAAAAGTTCTCTCGATAAGTTGAACCCGGATAGACCAATTGCAGCTTTTGGGATTGACTCGATAACAGCAATACAGCTCCGTGCAAAATGTAGGGAAGCTGGATTTACGTTGGCCGTTGCGGATATCGTCGCTTGTCGTACAATCGGTGAATTGGCTACAAAGTTCGCCGAAGTGGGGAGAGGGCCAAGTAGTGGTCCGCCGTCTTCTCTAGATCCTTCAGCTCTCATTGATGACGAAACTGTCATTAAATCCTCATTTCACCAGTGCGATGACTTCGCAGTGTCTTGGCCCACCTCTGGTATGAAATGGCTTATCGGCGCTTGGCAAAGAAGTCACTATGCGCGGTTTCAACATGTGTTTGCCTTTAAGATTACCAGGACAATCGACCCAGAAAAGCTGCGTAGCTCTTGGATGGAGTTTATTGCTCGACATCCCATCCTTAGGTCAACATTCGTCTTTGCCAAGTCTCATCCGGAGGTCCAAATCGCAACATTCAGTGCTGATAAAATGAGGACGTCATTTACCGTCGAGTCCTTTGATGATTTACCCAATACCCTGGTGACACGGATGAACGCTGTCGTCTCTTGCCCCCCTCCAATCGACGGCCCTCAGACCTACGGATTACTTTTGAATGGCTCATGCAGCCAAATCCTACTCATTCGAATGCATCATTTTCAATACGATGCCTGGAGTCTTGCACTTTTGATAGAGGATCTCTCGAACGTTTGCCTTGGACAACCTTCGTCGGTCTCGTCGGCATATGATACGTTCCTGTCAGCTTTTGCACCAACGCGCGAGAACCATCGGGAACAAGAAGAATATTGGCGGTCCGTCTTCCCACACGCTTTCCGGCCGTTATACTTCCCTCGGCTCGATGCAATTCGGGATGAGGATCTCCCTCGAACTCTCATTATCGCGAATGATGTAGTGCAGGGGTTATCTGCTCTTGAACAACGCGCTCAGCTGCATGGCGTCTCACTCCATAGTGTTCTGCTAGCATGCTGGGCACATATCCAGTCATTCTATGTATCGTCGGAACAAGTGACATTTGGTTTATGGCACGCAGGTCGAACAGGACGGATCAAAGATGTTGATAGATTGGCATTCCCCTGTATGAATGTGCTACCGATGCATACTAGCGTTGGGAGCGACGGGATCATCGAAATTGCTCGCAGAATTCAAGAAGACCTTCGGCTGCGTAACCCTGTCGTCCAGCAGACTGATCTCCAGATGATAGACAACTGGGTAGGAGGCGGGGGTGCACCGTTGTGCAATGTCTTTGTCAACTTGGTTAGACTTCCGTCAGACAACAAGGGCGTAGAACTATTCGAATCGGTGGATGTAAGTAAGGTCCCCGGATATGATTGCTTGGAGATCTCATTGTCAATTTCAGATTACCTACACGATCCCAGAAAATGTTCCAGAACCCGACTCAAGAATTGTCGACTGGATTCGTACAACGGACCTCATACAGGTCAGATCGCATATGTTCCAGCTAGAGACCGT